>LJIJ01002659.1:0-24842 GCA_001718145.1 Orchesella cincta
AGTTTGTTTAACAGAACCAAACTAGAGCCATAATGTTACAACAAACTGTAACAGTTTTTTTACAGCTGTAGTCAAATGCATCGGTGTCAAATATGACGAAAAAGGTTTGCAAATGCTTGTATATTAATTACTTCACCATTAAGGCTCATTAAATGTTATGACAGCTCCACTTTCATTTTTATTTTTTAGTATGCATTTGTATGATGGACGTTTTCAGATGTTGAACACAGGTTATAATTATCCTGCCATCGATCAAAACTCCTGAAAGCTTACAGTTGTTGCAGTCCATATTTGATGCAACGAGAAATTCAGATTAGCAGTGCATTAAATGGACCCTTAGGAGTACAGTGAATGGAAACAGATAAAAATGTAAAATGTACATGTTACGGAAAGCATTGATACAATTTTCATCATCCAAATGAGCAGGTTTGCATTTGAAAACGACATGCATACCGTTTCGACTTCAACATTTCCTCCGATTCTTTACAGCGTACAAGGGCAAGTGCCAAAAGCACTAAAGAATGAAAAACGACTTGCTAATGAAATGTCATAATAGTAAAACTTACTCAATCCTGTAATGCGCAAAAGCAGATGGACACAGTTTATGCTTTATAACCATAATATACCCATTATTTTCCTTATACATATGTATGTCTTGGTACCGCAAAGCGGGGGTCCAGAATCTTTTGATCGCCGTGCCGGGTTTTCCGGCGACAAAAGTTGGGAAAACCGGGAATTTTCGGCCCGAAGGGCCGAAAAATTTTTTTGCCTTAGATTTTTTTCATAATTCATCATAAAAACCGGGTTTTTTAGGGCTCCCGAAAAAACCGGGTTTTTTACCGATTTTTAAAAATTTGCGTGCCCCGGGTAAAAAAAAGATTCTGGAACCCGCCGCAAAGAACTACAAAAAATATGTTTAAGAAAACTAGAATTTGAATTGAATCATTCTAGCACCACCGGGCACCAAGCTCAAATTCCCTTTTTGCTCATCGCACCGTGGGTCATAAATCTCCTCGGTTTGGCTTTGTGGTATGTAGGAAAACAGCAGGAAAGAAAGTCAAAAGAGAGATCAAAGCTGAGGCTACACATTTCATTGTTTTTGCAAAAAAGTACAAGTAAAGCTTCTTCAAATGCAATGAAGCTTGAATTTAATAAGCTCAAACAAAAAGTTCATGAATCCCATTCCCTGTGTGAAAATCTGTCTGAGGATTTACGTAAGACGCTAGAAATAAGTATAGAGTAGCTTTTTCTTCTAACGATGTAAGTATGTAATAATATTGGCCTAAGCCTATTTTTCACCTTCTTTTCAAAAGAATAAAACCTCTCAAGCCGTCCTCTGCAGTGTTTGGGACAAGGCACAGAATTTCCATTCCAGGCACCACCCGCCGTTCTAGTCAAATAAAATTAAATTTTTGGTCCTTAAGAAGCACGTCAAGTCAAGACCACACTACAATAGCATACCAGTTTTTATAGCGTCTTTCCAGTAGCAACAACTATTAAACCTCATGTAAAGGCGAAGCAAGAATGAGTTTGGGTCAAAACTCAACTGGATACTTGACTCCCTTTACAAGAGATTGTTTACTTCCTGAATGGGTTGTTCATTACAAGAAAACATATTTATACACATCAGATATGGAAACATGTGAAGATGATGACAACGATAAGATGTAATGTATAAATTGGATAAAAAACGCATTCCAATATATAGATACAGGATGCAACTTCCACTGCACACTCCTTTCTTCACAACTGATTTGGAAGTCTACCCTCAAGAAGTAGGTATGTAGGTATTCAGCTCTTTCTTGTATTATTTATGCATCTTTTGAATATGACACTTAAAGGAACCCATCCCAATCGAAATGAGTACAAAAACGAGTACGATGCGATAGTACATCATATCGTTATTATCTCCCAAAGCTCATCCGTATCTGTCATCTGAGGAAGAGTGAGAGAGATGTGAGAATGCCAAACTTTGGTGCAATGCAATGCAATGCACTGCGACTGCGAGAGTAGAAAAAGCTTTGAGCTTTCTTTGCTATCTCGTCAATGAAACTAGAATAATATGCTAATTTATGAAGGTGGATCCCACTTTTAAAAGGTCCTACAAGGGAAAGAAAAACATTTGAAATGATGAATTGGACAAAGTCAACGTTTTCCTGAGGAGTCATTTAATATTATTCACCCCTTGGTGTATTTAGAAGGGTATAAAATAAGTGTGTATGTTTTCAACGCACCTCTTGGCTTTGGAATAACAAATAACTGGGCTTTTCTTTTTTTAGTATGTCAGATGGAATCCTGACAATCATCGTCAAAAATCTAAAATAACACAATGCTACATGACATGTTCATATTGCCGAAGACAAAACTTTTTTTCTGACAGTTGAGTGTATATAAGGCAATGAGGTGAACTGATACCGTACATTTTACACTTACAATGCTCATAAAAGCGTATCTGCATTGCAAATAAATCTTGTATTATTAACGCATAAGGCACACTTTTGTGTTTTTTCAAAATAAATTTACATACACAGAGATACACACATCCAAAACAGTTTTTTGCTCGTCTCCCTTTCTAATTTGAAACTAATCAAGTTTCCTGCAAGTTTCCATATTTTCAAAGTTTCCTGCTGCTTTCTGTCTTGTTTTGTTGAAGAAAAGTTTTGGTGCTATATTTATTGATCTTCACTCCAACTCCTCTCGGTGGGATCTTTGGGACTCAAACCAAACGGAGCCATTATGAATCTAAGCAAACACAAAAATGTTGGGAAAATACATTGAGAACAGCTTGTAATACGATTCGAATCATTTTTTGAGGAAGACTTCTATATCCCAAATCATTCATTAAAACCCACACTGAACGAGTCAACGATTCTTAAACTCACATTTACATGCAATGCACTTTTGAGTTGGGCGAGCACAAAAACAAAGGTAAAAAATGAGATTGATCACTCAAGTTGAATAAAAAATAGGAAGGGTAGTTAATTTTAAACTTTTTTAATTCATGCAAATGCACAATACATGTCGTACATGAGTTTACATGACGCAAGCGTTGCTAGTTTGCATAAAGTTCCAAATGCACTGGCATATCTGTGTAAATATGGGCGAGTGAAGAATGATTGACTGAACGAAAGAATATCACAGTGCAATAATCTGTTTGTGGATAAAATAGATGCACCACTTAACAGCTATTCCAACATATCATTATATTCTCGTAACACGTGAATAACTAAAACCTAAACGGATGGTTGCGGAGGGTTGAAAACAAACTTACAGAAATGCCAGCTCCACTCCACTACTCTTGAAAAACTTTTCATTTTCATGTTTATTTTTATTGCAGTAAACCCATAAAGATATGCACAAATTGTTAAATTGCTACACACATTTTTGGTTTCCTTCTTAGAGCCCATTTTGGAGTTATTACGAATCAGTGTTATTTTCTCCTCCGCTCGTGCTGGAAAAGGGAGAGAAAAAGTCTAATGAGCTGTTTGAAACTCTTCTGACAAAATGTCGGCGTGTGGGCTCGTATACACATGATTTGATGATGGGAGCCATGTGTAGCAGCTTAACATAGAAACCAGTATTGGAGATAAGAGGAGTACTTAAATTTTGAAAAACTGCGTGAAGCGGAGCGGAAAAGCAATAAAAAACGTTTTTGCTCATCTGCCGCAAAAGGCTTATTAGGTAAAATTTTATGCTCACTTTTTTATGAAGAGAAAGAAAAACAACAAGGAAGCGGGCCTAATTTCAGTTCGGTGTTTGAGACATCTGTCATTCATTTGGTGTGACGAGGGTAAAGAGCTGAAGAAAGTATAAAGTTCTCTGTTCCCATCTGCAAATGCCATTTAAGCAATATAGCATAAAATGGCTGGTATTGTCGTTAAAAATCTAATATATTCATGTTCATTTGATACAGGTCCAGAGTCCACTACGTCATGTTTATCCTTATTTGCAATCTGAAAGTTAAAGTGAAGCTAGAAATTTTTATCGAGAGTCATCATATGTAAATGTATTTTTTCTAGTAAAGTGTGGAATGGGCAAGACCCAAACTCAATTCAAGCCGACTATTTCTAAAAAGTATGGAGCATGGAGTAATCCCTGATCTTTCGAGAGAAACGTCACGCTCCATGATAGTAAGCAATCTATTTAGTATGGAAGGACGAATGGGCGTATTGACTTTTGTGTCCGAAGCTTGATGCGATGGGATGATGCTAATGATTAGGTTAAAGTGTTATTACAAAACTTCTAGTCATGCCGATGGTTTGATAACCAACAAAACTAGTGTTCGTACATAACAAACGTGATGCGATATAATGTTGGATAAGAGTGCTTGATAAATAACATGCACACAAACAAACATTCTATCACCTTCATTTCATTCCCCTGGATAAAATAAGCTATTACCTATTTCGCAAGATGAAAATAGATTATGGGCAAATCTAAAATGGTTTTGCGTTGGTTTGGTTGATGCTTAGCTGAGAAACGCGATGGCATGGTTGTAGTACTGCGAAAAGAATGTGAGTAAATAGTAAATTTTTTGAGGTTTCCAGATTAATTACATTTTCCCACACGCATTCTTGTTCCAGGTGTATTGGACTTGAGCCTAAGAAATGGGATGTCTTAGCTATAAACTCGTTTTTTCATCAGTGAACGACACCATATTAATATAAACTTCGCGTAGGTTGTCATTTGACTCGAGATGAGAAAATTGAAAATGTTTTGTAAGGTTTCAATTCAATCCTAGCCATAATTCTGGATGAGAAGAGGTGGAGGAAAAATATAAATAAACATTTTACCTACAGCAGAGGTCGAGTGGCATACGCATATAAACTTACTTTTTTTTGCCAGAAAACTCATTTGCAGGGTAACACGATATCCGTGTAAAAAACCAAGTCTCGACTTACCTCGTCATGTAAAAAAAACGACGATGAAAATCATCATCATCATCACCATATAATCACGGAAAAGAAATGTAGTATTATTGCTTGGATTAAATGATACCTGTCAACTCCTCATCATTATCATTTTTACGTTTCCTCCCTTATCTTTTCTCAAAACCCGATGTTATCTTCTTCATCATCAGATGAATGAAGGTGGAATTCATCGGTTCATCTTTTTCTGGACATCACCGTGTCAGTCAGATTGACTTCAAGACGTTACTATTTCATTACAAAGAAAATGGCCGGTTTGAAGAGTTCAAGTTCGTTATAAAAAACTGATAGGCTCTACGGACTTTTTGTTTGTTAATAAAAATTTTACTTCCACAATTTCCTTCCTCACATTTTTACAACGTTGCCCACGTTTTAAGGTACTCAACAGATCCTATCCTGAATGAATATGTATGGGCGGACGACATATTTTCTTGAAGGCCAGAATATTAAAATGTTGGACAGCTTCAGCTTCTGCAAGTTGAAGTTCCGTAATCCCACGCTTTGCTAGCCAACATTAACATTTTTCAAAGTCAAAGTCGAGACGAAGAAATGACAGTTTAATCTCAAACAACGAATCATCATAATAATAATATGCATCTCTGGCTGCTGCATTTCACATATTATTCACAAAAATAAGTTTGCTACAAGCCAATGTTTCAAACTTTTCCATCTCGTTTTTAAATTATGCAATCTCATTTTTTGATATGCAATTATTCACGTACACACAAACATGCATGATTCTTACGGATGTTGACACAAAAGAAATTGTGTCTCAGTTTTCTCTGACCATTTCACTCCCTATTTCCTTTCCTAACATTGTAAGGACACACACGTATTAAAATTTGTTCGTGATCAACCTTTTGTATCCATCCGTCTCAAGCATCACCAAAAAGAACGAATGTTCTGTAGGTAATAAGGAAAATCATAAAAAACTGTAGCATAAAAATGTACATACACAAGAGTGATCTCCTCCTAATCCACTTGGTACAATGTTATGCATAATAATGAATGGAGCAACAATAAAAAATTAATTTTTTCAAGAGCATCACTCCACACAATAAGAAAAATACACAGTCAAAGCATGGATGAATGCATGCCTGCCTGCATCAAAAATTGTAATGACTGTAAAATGCTCATCATCATCATCGTCATTAGTTTTGTTAAAGAATGCACTGATGGTGATGATGGTGTGGTGCTTCTTCATTTTAAATTTGATTTTTTTGTATTGAAGGGAGGAGACATTATTTACGAAAAATGTAGTATATTGTTCGACACCAGTATATTAAACCATGGTGTATGGTCACACAAAGAGAAAGCCTCCTAATGGATATCATCTCCTCTCCTAGTCACAGTTTTAGGGTGCCGAGACGCAAAGATTACATTACATAAATGGTCCGACTTCATAATGGCAATCCAGTAGATTTAATACGCTTCCTACATTTTTTTCTTTTTGTTGTTGTGCATAGTTAATATAATGGGAAGATGAGCTCTTCGTATATCGTCTTCGTCTGCCATTCATTTGCATTTGCAATATGTACATTACAATCATCGCGAACCGTGACTGCCCAATGTTCATCTGTGTTGTGTGGTTTTGCTCCTCAGAAAGTTCTTGAAGTAGCGTTGGTCTGACAAATGATATCCTTGACTTGTATACATCAAACTAAACAGCGACCCACCAACAAGCAAAGCAGAAGCAACAAAATAACAATCAAGCATTCAAAGTTGCTTTTAAAAAAGTGGATATTTGAAAAGCAAAAAAAACTGACATAATATATAATATAAGTCGAGGTGAAGGTAAGATTAAAGAAAAAAAGTTTACACTGTTACATTTCATCTCTGGGAGGGGAACCTGCAATTCAACTCTCCTGCTCTGTTTTACGAACTTGACTTCCAAAAAGTTCACATCAAGAGCAAGCTTGAGTACTGCCACAATTCATTTACGCACGTCAAACCTTGAGACTTTTTTCGCAGCTAAATGAGATAATTAGGACCTGATACTCCATGTAAGGGATCAGCGACTGAGCCCTAGTAAGGAATTTCTCCCAGGTGCATTGCTTCACCGCATGAACCATGCTAATCCGACTGCATCAAGCTGAGATATTTAACTTTTTCAACACAGCTGTGTTGTCCTCTCTCATTTCTTTACCGAAAAGATGCTCAGAGTCGGAGAAGCTATGTGTGCTGTTTTATTGTCTATTATATTTGTTTACTCACTTGAGGAGAAGAATGGCAAATCCATATTTGTGATCTGGATGGGGTTATATGAGCAGCATGGGGATTTTTATAAGGAGCTGCATAATATTCAACGTCACCCACTGCTCTTGGCTCTTGCCATGAGGTTAGAAAGGGTCACATTCAAGTTGTAGTTGCAGTACATTTTTACACTGTTGGTGATGATAAGTTATTGGAATTTTGTGTTGAATTGCATTACATACCAACAACGAACGAACACAACTTTCCGGTAAGCACACGTTTAATGTGAAAGCGAACAAAGTTTATTTATGCTTGCATAAATATGCTGTTGCACTTAATAAGTCTGCAATCTACATCAATTATTCTAGCTGTAGAATTACACCTACCCGGCTGCAATTTCGTACGTCTATATGTCACTATCAGCAGAACTGTTTCCAGGTTCAGAATAACCCTAACTCCAATGGATATGCACTTATCTTGTAAAATAAAAACACTCAAAATATTGAAGTCAACCCAATTTAATGCCAAACAACCGTATGAACAAGACGGCACTGAATCAACCTTCAATTTTAACTAATCACAAGATTTAACTTTTAGAAAGACTAATACAATTCCCAAATTAATTATTCTCTGTCATACGAGACTGAGCGCACACAACACCATACCTATTTACCATATCTATTTTAACACCATCGCGTTCAAGCCAAGAGTGAGAGTGAGGAATGAGCCAAAATCTCCTTTCCTCTATACCTGATTTTTCTCGCACTTTTCCACGTTCTCTTTCTCTTTACATACACCGCTTTACATTTGCTCTATGGCTATACAAATACATTATACAAAAAATGCTAAAACATACTCCAATTGCAACACTAGCAGCACTTTTCTAAATCTGTACCATTACCATTATGTAACCAAGTTTGTCGTACAACACTCACTAGCTTTTCTCCTCAGCTTGCTTTACTCACAAGTAGGAGCAACAGGACTAATTTTCGTTACACTACTGGTTCCAGAGCCTGCAAAACTGGATGCAGTATGATTTCCATTTGGTCCAGGAAGAGATCGCTTTCTGCTTTTCGATTTGTTATGAGAAAAGTCAAGTTCCATCAAATCTGAATCATTTGACTCACTGCCCGTATGGTTATGCATGGGCTGGGTATAAGCTGTCTGTGAATGCATTTGCCCATGTGTCATTGGTAGTTTATTTGCAGGCCAGCGTCCAGTAGACCCACTCCACGAACTACTCAAAGGAGGAGCCGGTGACTTTCCTCCAGGTAGTATACTAGGTGTAGCAAAGAGACCCGAGCTCTGGTTGGTAAAAGGGCGTTTTGCTTTGGAACCAACAGACATTGCTCTGATGCGGAACGTCTCCTGAACAGCTTCCAATCTGTTCTTCCCAGCACGGTTTTTCCCTGCTGAAGATGTATCTGATCTTGAACCTACAGAGTACGCTCTTAGTGGCCACATGGAATTCGTGTCATCGAAATCGTCGGTGAGGTAAGAACTGACTTTTTCAAGAGGAAAATCGGATGATGGTGTTCCACTTTGAATAGATTCACTGCTCGCAGGAGACATGTGTCTCATGTCTGGAAAAAAATTATGAAAACATCTAATTTCAAACTCCTACTATTTTACTGCTTTTGTTATTAAGAAAACCATTTATCATTTTTGCACATACCGTCATTGCTTAAATTCAGTTTTCTTCCAAAGTCCATATCCAGGTACTGATCATCTAATCCAGTCGTGGATCCTTCCGTTGAGCACCCTCCTGACTCACATCTAATATGAAAAACATTATTGAATGAATTTTGCAAAAGAAATAAGTCAATTTACAATCATTATCGCTTTTACTTACGTGTGAGCAGTTGGATTCATAGGTACGTAACCATCATGCTCTTCACTCAGACTTGAATTTCGACTATGTGAAACAGAAATTTTACCACTAACGGAATTCTTCAGATTCGCACTTGAGGAACCACAACCTAAAATATATTGTAATAATAGTAATTAAAACCCTAGTCTCATGAAAGTCATGTATCATACAAATTCACCAAAGTTAGAAACACATTCGTACCTGGACTCATTGGCATATAATTATCGAATGGTGACATTGGACTTTGCATTTCCATATAGCTGGAGGGTTTGCGCAGTAGAGTTGGAATCCTTACTCGCTAATGATGTTTCAACATAGTCACTAGCATCTGGATTCAGTGAAGAGTAAGGCTATTGAAACTATTCAGACTAGTTTGCTGTTCATCGCCAGGATTCCAAGGCACGTATGACTCATCTTCATCTTGACTTTTGGAGTAGCCAGTTTCCGAGCCATACATATTTCTCCTCTGCTGAGGAATGTGGTGGTTGTTATTGTCATAGTCTATGGAATACGAACTTGAAGCGGAGTCTGTGCCAGTGGAACAAAGGGGACTATTGAAAGCAAATGAAGGAGTTTGACTCATGATTGGCACAGGTGGTGACATTCCAAATCCTTTGCTGGAGACAGATGATGACACTGAATCTATTCGATTTCGACAACCTGGTATGGATCCATCCATCGAGTTTATTCTAGTCATTTGAGGTGGTGCACTACTATGGAAAGAGCTAGTGCGAGAGCCCAAAGTCTGGTCATTATTCCACGTGTAGGTCCGATGTCGCCGTGACTCACGATCCCGGGGTATTAAGTCTTCTTTTGAGTAGTTTTGCATTGCTCTGCAAATACAAAATAATATCATACATGAAAATTTTGCAATATTAAATACATTATGACAGTTTTACGCATTTACGAACACCTATAACTATATATCACGAGGCTGTGCTGTGTTGTCATTGACCAAAGTTTCTGTTTGTGCGTGAATTTGGCTAAGGAAGTATTCAGCAATATAATGATGACCTGCATTGCAGGAATCACGTGCTTCCTTTAAAGATTGAGAAAACTCTCATGTTATCTAGTCAATTGAAATTGTGATTAAATGAAGAAAAATAAGTGCTCAGAAATTCATATGTGACAAGTACACATGAACGAAAAATACTTTTTTGGTTTGTGTTACTGTTATAACTTCTGGTGTAACTTGTTTTTGGTTATAACTTCTGATGCAAACGGAAGTAAAACGCAGTCATAGATTGTTTTCCAGTATCAAAGTCCCTTCTACCATTTATTTTTATACAAGCTGTGGAATTTCCCCTGTATAGGTCAACCATAATCTTCTTCCTGCAAGGACTATGAATACTTGCATCATCATAATTATAATATCAAAACAATTTGTTCAAACATCCTCTGCTTTACAAAATCCATCAGTCATTCACTACAAAATCCCACTTTTTACATGTGTTGTGTTGTGATAAAGATATCACTTATTGCGATTCACAGAAAACAACATTCGCAACGCATACGGCAAAGCAGCAGATCAGATGAACGACCTGATGCCTCCTTTCAGAAACACAAGCTAAGCATTTATGTATTATATACTCGTACCAGCTACAGGTGTGGCTCAGTTAAAGTTAAGTGACTGTCTACGACGCAAATACAAATAAGACATTTCCCTTTCACTACTTCTTCACGCCTTTTGCAGCATATTGGTGACTTTACGAGCTGTCTCGAAGACAATTGCAGCTGCGTAGTAAAACAGTTATGAATGGTAGTCTAATTTCAGAAACGCAGTTTGAATAAATGTGAACTTCTCTTCATCTGGTCAAATGTAACGTGTATAACTACAATGCATCAATATTAATTTTCATTTACAGCTGAAACAAAAAGGCCATGCAAACCAATACCAATATAATGCCAGCCTGGATGGATACAAGTTACAAGTTATAGAAAGAACCATCAACTTGTATTTCATAAACAGGAAGTTCCGTCTCCTTACTGATAAAAAATAATTATTATCAGTTTCATAACGAAACAACTTTGAACGTATCACCAACATTCTATCACGAATTATTGGCGGACCTGATTATTTCTAACTAAGTATTAAATTCAGGACATGTAACATTCACGTATATAGTTCCGTCGAGAAGGATATGCCACATGTAACTTCATTTATTTCATCCAGAAACCTCAAGTTCATAAAGGTCATCAATCATCAATATAAAGCAGAGCTACGTAAGCCATTTAAATTTTTTTACGTAATCCCAGCTGGTTTCATACTAACCACTGACTGTTCCTCTTTAACTAATTTAAGTTAGCAACAACGTAAGGTTACATGCGTTGGCCTTTTCCTATTTTCATTTCATTTCATCCATTAGTGGCATCGGTATCTGATCAATTTTATACCAAGAGTTGGCATGATTATAAGTTAAGACGAGCAGGTATCTAATCTAGTATTGAATATGTAAACCGCTGTAAACACAAGATGAAGGTTATCTTACAGGGTTTACACTTACTTGCTTAATTACCTTCAGCAAAATCGTCACGACTGCAATCTCTATAATGTACATCACATTAGCATGAAGAAGGATGTATGCTACATATTGGCTAACTGAAATAATATTGAAAGACTACGATTTGACTGATTTTTGCTATATCGACACAATTACCTAAGATAATGTATTACGAAGGCGAATCTAAAATGAGGAGTCGCTTTCATGTTTCATCTCCTTCAAAACTCTTGTAGCAATAATGTTTGCCCATTAAACGCCTGACCTCTCCAAAAATACTTTACGTGGACGTCCACAAATACAAGTTAAGTATATTAGTTCAAACATTTTCATGTGTATATGAGATAACCCATTCGCTATCGTAGTAATTTACAACACATCACGTCGAAAATTAAAACCGTATCGATCAAAGCGCAGCTTTTCAATTTAGACTATTTACTGACGTCATCAAGTTTCAACATATTAACTCCACTTCATGCAGACAGGTACCTCCTCTATTGCATCGCTACCAACATGAAATAGCAGCTACATTTTATGCTATGTCACATTAAACGCAGGCAAAAAGTTGAGAGGATAGACGAGCGACGTTGTCAAACAAAAACGCTCTCAGACTCTTGAGCAACGATGTGGTCATTAAAACAGTCATGTTAGTGCCCCAACATATTATGATGACAATGACGATGCAAACCGTAAATGCGCATTTCAGTTGAAGTCACGTGGAGACTAAGCAAGTACGTCGCTATTTATGTACTGATGAAAACCCCCAAGTTTATATCGACCTGTTTTTAACAGGAATCCAGGATACTCTAACAACTCTCAAGGCTTCCTATGAGAACCTAACCTAGGCAAATAACATTACTCTATTTGACCTTGCACTTATACAGTATAAAGCCAAACCATATGTCATACCATTTGCCAGACATGCACACTCCCTCCGTAACCGTTTAAACACGGCACTCCAAAACCAAAGCTTCCAATGCGATGCTACACTGCTCTCTACTGCGTATGCGAGGCTCGTTATAAATGGCATGCTGGCTATATAAAATTGGCAAACGCCTAGAACAAAGTCATATATGAACATAAACGTTACATTTGCAACCAAATGCGCAAAAGGAGGTATCCGGAAAGAAAGCAAGGAGAAAGAAGCACGTTGCTAGCTGGTGCTTTCTCCAAAACAGGTTCTTTCGCCAGCCTACGACGTATTGAAAGCTTGTTCAACAAAGAGTTCCTAAAGGAATGGATCTTTCTCCGTCGTATGCTAGAAACAGATGGGGTAAATAATCAAATTTTGAAAGTTTTCTGCGTTTCACAATATGATGAAAGAAAGTCAACATAAACGAAAATGAAGGGAAGAGAGAGAGAGAGATGCTTATATTCGACTTCCAAGAACAAATTTAAGCAACAACAACGTGCATACTTACACGTTAGAAAGCTGTTACCGCCTACGTGCATAATTTAATCCCCTCCAGTTCATTTCTACTTTTAGTACTTTTCTATTTTCAGACACAAAACGTCGTTAGCTTTTCAGATTACTTATTAATACATATTTTGTATAAAGTTTGACTAGACTAGGATTAAAAGTCAAGTTGGGCTAAAATATTTTGGAACTTTTATGTAATTTATTGAAAAAGATGAGTGGGATGAAGGTGGGAAATCACTATACAAACACATCGCAGCTCAAATTTTGAATGGAGTAATTAAGTAAACCAGTGCCGTTTAGACACCTTCCCTTATACATCTAAATTTTATGCAAAAAAACGACGCCATGATAATCTGCCTGTCCATTCCCAATCATGTCAATATTTGCCAAAAGCGGGTACCAATAATATAACGCAGAATCAATTCAATCAACCATACCTTCACTACTAACACCGGCGCGAGTTTCTCTCTTCTGGACAGTAGACTAGTGAAACGTTTACGTCAAATTCTATAGGCCATGTGATGGCAAGAATATGACTTGTGCAAACGGCACAAAATTCGATTCGATGGAAAAACTTTCCATGAATCTAACGATCGGTATTCACGATATTCAACAGGAGTTCCTAGAGATGAAAAAAACTCTCAGCCCTATGTGAAATGGGGGCTGATATAATGAAACATACGACATAGGACCGATAGCTTCTTTGTTCGACTACAGACTTTCCGCGGAGTCAGTGCTCGAGGAACAGAAGAAGGACGTGCTATGCCAAGAACTTATTAAAACAATCAGTAAATCAGACAAGAAGGAATTACGTGGATACCGCATCAGTTGCGAAATTTTAAGAAAATTAAATATAGGTTGCGACCTACAAAAGTTCGACGAGTTCGACGAAATCAAGTCCCTTGATGACCTGCCGAGACACGTAGTGTCGGACAGGTATCAATAGTCCTTAGCGCCACGCGACTGGCGAAGGACCAAAACGAGGAAGACCTCGCGAAGGATACCTCGATTTATTCCGGAAATAAGACTTGGCCTGATCAACCAAGCAACAATAATGGGACAAATATAATGAAAAATAAACTGAAAAAGAGAACACGCGAGACCGGAAACTCTACAATAACAAGGACTTCTACTATGGCAAACAAGACTAAACGACTCTACGGCGAATATTTAATACCAGTGATCATAGAATCACTACAACTCGAGATCCCAATATGTTTCACGACTTACCTTCTGCGGGACATCCGTTCCGCCACAACTACAGCAAGAAAAATTAAAGAGAAGGCTTACTGGAACCGACAAAGCAATCAGAGACTACTGTCGCATTCGCGCAGTATGTCAGGAGTTAAAATCAACAAATCACATCCCTTGTGGACTCTGACAACCAGTCCATCCTCCATTCCGAATGATGGACGTGATTCACGTTGATCTCCTAGGACCATCCAATCGCTATGGCGTACTTACCTTACTTAAGGCACCGATTCACTGCGCCATACCATCACCAAAACAATCAAGCGGAACGAGTGAATCGAACTGTAGCTTCGAGCTTACGTCACCAATCCATCCCCACAACGGGTCGATACCATCAAAACTGAACCAAATGAGAACACCCAACAGCCAGACGATCGACCTCGACGTAGCCAAAACAAAACCGAATTACAGAACACTGGCTGATTTCAGAGTACGAGACGGACATACCACCGTTCGTCAAATTAGGCTAGGTGCTAGCCTTGTAAATAGTATTCCTATGGTCAGTGTGCTGACCGAGGAGAGTGTTTTGGTCAGGTGCTGACCGTGTAAATATTGTATTAGTTATTACGAGTGACCTAAAGTCAGGCAAATCTTTCCTCGATACTCGTTATTGAGATTTTTATCTAAATCATCGAATTACTGGTTCTGTCCAGTATTTGCCTGTACATAGGGTATACTAGTCTGCAACTTTCGAATTGACCATAAGATTTTCTATCAACCACTTACACTTGTGCCATGTAGAGTTTCCGAAACTCAGAAAACGTCAGCGATCTATATGAACTAATCGCGAGAGCTCGAGTTACCAAACCAGTACCATCGTTTGAAGAACCTGAAGACTCAGTTGACTGTCTCGAACTATATGTCCCTACAGGACAGCTAGATGACTTGTTGAGAAGTCCGGAGGCTGAAGGTCAGTGTGCTGACCGAGCCATGAGTGAGTGTTTATGCTGAAGGTCAGTGTGCTGACCGAGCAAGTGAATGTTGGGAACCGAGGGATACATCCAATCCATCTGGTGACTTATTCGAAGACTCGGGCTTATACCCGTGTCCGTAAGAGCGACTCACGCTCGAGCCAACTGGTCCAAATCGACCAGCCCAAGTCCACTAACAACGGACAAACATGATCGGATGAGTGTAACTTTTGAATTCTCGTACATTTCAGACGATGAGTTAGACTTTATGGTCAAAAAGACGCGGTTAAGGTGAAATCACACCGGAACCTAGTGAAAAACAGTTGCTGTTAGTTAGAATGAGAATAGCTCCAAGTTAGATAGTGATATTATAGTAGAGGCACATACAAACGAGACTGCGCCATCTCAGCGCAGAGTTCGAATCAATCAAGAACCGGAAGACATGACAAAATTTCAAACAAATTCCATGCTATAAAACGCCTATGGGTACCACGCCAACTTGCAAAACCCTGTTTACTTGCTAAACTTACGGGCATATCAAACAAGTTTGCAAATGGAAATATCTGGACATAACGGATTACTTGAGAGATCGGAGGAGTCAAAGAAGAAGAGAGTTCGTCCACAACAACCCAATAGAGAAACAAAGCGAAGCCAATAGGAGAGAGGCGAATGCCATGGTACATCATCCCATCGCGGACCACCGGCGATTTTTGAAGGGAGGCTTGCACGGGGACGCTTTTCGAGCCGGTAATGTAGAGGAGGGTGACCATTGAAGTCATTCGGTGCACTTGCACTGGACAGCGAAGAAGCTGCATATAATTATTCATGCATATGTAAACTAGTCTTTGATGTTTTTAGCATTCCCTTACAGGAATGCATACCTGTCATAAAGTAAGTACAAAATGAATGTGTATGATGAGGAGGAAGACAAGCGTCATTGCTTGTCGGGGAATCCAAGTAAGAAGAACGGAATAAATAATACTGTCATTTTTGTGCCTCTAACCTCGCCTACTTTCAGCTCATCTTTCCTTTGTGCATTATTAACCATCATTTTCATAGTAGTTTCTCACGAATTCCAATTAGGAACCTCAACTAACAGTCAGATTTGCGCAATTAATATATCTCCAGACGCTGCAACGTCTATGGATTATTAGACGTTTACATGCTCAGAGGGCTTGGGATACAAAACACGAAACAATTTATTTCCAAACATAAAATGCATTAGCTATGCGTTTCAATCATGTAATAATAATGTTGTCTCTTAAGAAGGAAGCTTAAGGAAGATCAATTAGTACCATTTTTGCTACAATATTTACATTATTTACTATCCGTAGTAAAGAGCCGCCCTATAAAAAACTTAGGGTGGACTAAATTTAGAAAATTTTCCTAAAAATATGAGGTAATAAAAATTAAGCAGAGAATTTAATTGCTAAACCTATATATTATGCTTGCGTAAGTAGTTGTTTTAATAGAGGCAGTAATTATGAACAGAACTTGGGTGTATTATGTTCCCATCTATTCGACAGGTATTAGCATGAAACACGGGCCTGTAAGGGCCCAATGAATACCGATGCGACGGACCATAAGGTCCAAGATAAATAAAGGAAGGCTCCAGAAATCTTAGTTGTAGTTTGATGTCTTCGTTCAAGACTCTGAACGAGACTGTTTTATTCTTGTCGTGAATGTATCATTCACAACTCACTCATCATCATTATCATCATTCATTTAATAATACATTGGCATTGACACGAGTGCGCGTGAGCTGCAACTGCAATCTCATGCACATTCCATTTGACACTTCCATCATCTTTACATCATATTTTTATCATCATCATCTTTGCCATAACAAGTATATCATACGTACTAACACACCTAACACTACAGAGCAGAGCTCCTGCGAGTGTTAAAATTATATAATCTATTTTTTTTAATTAGGAAATTCGCATTAATAGAAAACATCAAACCTGACACTCTCATACCAGAATTACGGCATATATAAATGTGAAGTCCTTTAATATTTACAAACTAGATATTTGTTACGTGGTACTCATAAAATTGTTTTGGCATTCATGCACATATATTATGTTTATTTAAAAATCATTAGCAATAATACATTACAGAAAATAGTTTTGTAATAATAAAGTATCATATTTCATATCTCAGAGTTATACATTTAAAATCTCTCATACAATTACAATTCCTATGTAATTGAGGCTTGTCTATTTAATATGTGATGGATCTGTGAATTAGTTAATTATAACATTAGAAACTTTCATTAAACTGGGCATTAGAAATTATTGAACTAGGAAAGAAACACCAATTCGGATGTGAAAAACTAGATATTGAATCGACAAAATTATCTATTTTCAGAAAATAATTTGCTATTTGAGTTATAAAATAAAATGAATTCATTGAAAATTAGTTATCAATATTCTTGGATTGCATGGATTTTACGGACATTACTTGAGAAAATAAATTAAGCGGAAACATTTCTTGACACACATATAATCATTCTTAATTATTTCTTAACTTCTATCATTTCTTTTACATGTACGATTTTCCGTAATCTCTATGATTTTATCAAACATTAATGGATAAAAAGCTCATATGACGTGTACATTTATAGGTAACCTTTTTAATTCATGAAATTTAACTGGTATTATTGCGTTAATATAATATTGACTTTCTAATAAAAACGTGTTGAAATACTATAGTAAGTTAGGTTTTCTATTTATAAATCATCGGAGCCACTAGCTATAATTATATTCTAACTATATATGTGCTTTAATTAAGAACTCATCTATTGCCATGATTCTTACAGCACGAACTATTTAATCACTCGTTGATCAAGCGAGAATTATCAGAAGCCATTCTTTCAGGCCAGTGCACGTTAATAATTCTATAAGTCACTCAGAGTCAGGCGCCATGCGTCACTCAGAGAATTACACTTTTAAAACCACTCACTGATAAGTGAGAGTTACATTTCTTTAAACTCACGTGAAAGTGAGAAATACATATTATCTGTCACTTGAAAAAGTGATATTTACCCGAGGACATTCTCTCGAGCCAGTGCTTTGATATGCACAAAGTAATAAATAATTAATTAAATCGATGAAACTCTATATGTTCCACCTACACTAAAGTTATTCAGATACTATGAATTTAAGTTTTTATATTTAAAACTCATCTAACTTTAAAATTCGTATGTAACGTAACTCATTGCTTTAAACAACCTACTGAAAGTTGAAGTGGAACGATGCTTTCTCAGCACAAAGAGAACAGGCTCATAGCCTATCATGAATCCGTACATTCGTGGTAGTCCAAAACCGGACTGGAATGTACATTTGTGGTAGTCTGTTTGCTTTAGCATACAGGTTTGTGTGATAGTCATAAATTGGGAAGTCATAATTGAGATTCGTAAACGATAATTACACTGCCATGAATTCAAATGCTGTTAAGTGACCTGTTAAAGGAATGTACGCAAAAATTAAAATATGGGTCAGATATTCTTTTTCTATTGTGTACAATCCTCTAAATTGAATTAAACATCAGCAGAAACGTTTAGGTAGTTACGTCATTGATTCTTGTTTACGCATCATAATGCTGCTCAACCATAATACGGTCTACAACAAAAATGTGCCCCCGTGCTTCGATTGATTTTAATTAAGCCATTGCTTTGCTTGACAATCCTTGTCAGCGCCTTTGTTTCGGCTCCTGGCAAATTCCACCAACGAAGCTTCTTTCACCGGCTGCGAAGAATTGCAAGCTTTAAAAAGCAATGAGAATATCATCATGAGTGTGGCATTTTTTGCGTAGCGTCAACTAATGAAATAGGTCGTCAGCATTGTTTTGAAAGTTTTTGAGGTCAAGAAAAGGAAAATAAATTCTTATTCTCTAATAAAAGAAACGGATTGGCTTTGATTTGGATTTGTAGTACATTAAAATGTTTATCTGAAAGAAACCTAATTACTTTGCTATAAATATTGGATTTATGACGGGACACCAGTATTGCTTTGGTTTACAAGAAATTAATAGTTTATTTTTGTTTTGGCAAAGTTGACATTTTAAAATCATTACTTTTTTGCACAGAAAATCAAGAAGAAAAAACATTTATGAACAAGCCTTCGTTCATTAATGATAAAAAGCAAAGGCGTTACTTTGTTTTCATTTTAGTTAAACGCAACATTGTGCAGATAAACCATAACACGATTCATTGCAAAAATGTGCCTCCTTGGTAAATATTTCGTCGTACTTTCACTTGAATGTCATTGCTTGCGCTCTGGTTTCAGCTCGTGGCTAATTCTGCCAGCCAAGCTTCCTTTATAAGCTGCAACGGATATGCAAGCATATTTGAGTATTATGATCATTACGATCATTCATTAGAAAACCCTGCGTCTTGAATGGGCTTGTAGTCAGCTTAGTTTTGTCTTGTGGCAAAATCTGCCAGCATAGCTTTTTTCCATGAGTGGAAATGTGTGAGATAATGTTCATCATGAGTCATTGAGGTCATGAAATTATTGAAATTGTATTTTAGTTCAACTGAGAGTGATGTCAGGAAAATATTTTGACGATTGGAATTTGAATGGTTTACGTCGTCATAATTATCATCGTCGGACGCAGAAGGAAATAGAGCAACTGCAATTACTACCATTCCGATAGAAAATTGCTTATTATTCTAATTCCGTTATTCATCTGCGTCCTTGGATAAGGAAATTAAGTCGGTTGATTTTACTGAACGAAGAAGAATTTAAAACGTTCATTTTTACGCTTAATAACTGTATATCTGTCTCGAGATTGAGGTCAGGAATATGAAAATGTCAGAGACTGAGAAATAACCAGTAACAATAATATGTAACCAATAATATATAAAATGTAATGTTTGGAATTTGATTTTTTTGCGGGTGTATGTTGATGGTACTTCTGCGTTATTTGCATTTTATAATATTAGCATGAATACTACCTTACTACATTTTCTTTAACCTTGAGTTCGATTGAAAAGATTATGTGAGTAAGAAAAGATGCGTTAATAAATTTCTTGATTTTATCCATAGATAAATTTTCCTAACTAGTCATTTTTAAGTAGATTTCTAAAAGCTATAATGAGTTTTATGTGTTTTTGATTTCGGCTAAAAGAGCTCTGAGCTCTCCTACAGGGAAAAAGATTTCTGTTTGCCTCTTGTACAGGCATGAAATCATTCTGAAGAAAATATGCAACGTTGGAAACTTTCCGACGACCAACGATTATAATTATGTTACATTGACCAAGATGTACGATCCGTGCAATGCTTTCTACATACTCGCATCTTTCTTGCCGTCTTTGATAAACATGAACGTCATGTATCTATTTTAAAAATGTCTAAAAGCCTATTTTTGTGCTCTGAATTGAAACAGCATATTTCTTGCTTTTAAGTTTAAAATCTAGTTACTTAAAAATTATGATCATGATATAAATTAATTCCTTACAACTAGTCTTACATATCTGGAATTTTTTTTGAGTTGCCGATACTTTCCGGCCAGAATCTTGAAAACTTCAAAACGGCGGGGGTGAGATGGGCTCTCTTGTAAGATGGAACGGAAGTCAGCCATACTGGTTTTTTTGGTCGCCATGCGGCTGTTCATTCCTCATAAAAATGTAAAGAAGGGACCTTTTAGCGAATCTCTTTCCAAGATAACTTCCTTCTTTTCCTTGAAGGACGAGGAAATCTGTGCATCTTCGTGATTTCGCCCATGAATTTAGCTATTCGGAAAAAGATCCTTCTGAGTACGTTCACTTGTAACTCTTCACTTTGTCCCACGAGAATAGTCATTCTTGGGGCATCGTTTTTACTCATGTTGCACTTATTTAGTTTTTAAATTAACTCGTTGGCCTGAATAGTGCATTCCGTGATTTCAAGAATCAGATTACTTCCGAATCTCAGGTGAAACCATCACCACAGTTTGCAGGAGTTAACTCAATTAAATAAAAACTCGTTTTCACTGAAGTTAAAATTTACATTGCATTTAACGTTTTAAGGGGAAAACTCACTTTTGAAAGGGAAACATTCCCGTTCGGCAATGTGAAAAGAAGAAAAGAACGGAGCCATCTCTACCAATTATGAACAGAACTTGGGTGTATTATGTTCCCATCTATTCGACAGGTATTAGCATGAAAACACGGGCCTGTAAGGGCCCAATGAATACCCCCGATGGCGACGGACCATAAGGTCCAAGATAAATAAAGGAAGGCTCCAAGATCTTTAGTTGTAGTTTGATTGTTCTTCCGTTCAAGACTCTGAACGAGACTGGCTTTATTCTGTCGTGATTATCATTCACAACTCACTCATCATCATTATCATCATTCATTTAATAATACATTGGCATTGACACGAGTGCGCGTGAGCTGCAACTGCAATCTCATGGCACATTCCATTTGACACTTCGCATCATCTTACATCAATATTTATATCATCATCATCTTTGGCATAAACAAGTATATCATACGTACCTAACACAGTATTGAAGTTTTTCACGATAACAATTGCTTTAATTGAACTAAATTAACAGGGAACATATATGTTATTGCAGTCTATAACAAATGGTGCGTTTACTACGATATATCGAAAAAGCTATGGCTAATAATAATTTAAACTACACCTACTTATCCTATAGCCAAGACAGAACAGTGGTGTTTTGTTTGAAACATTGACATTGCTCAAAATTGTATACATTCAATGTTAAATAGAAATGGTAAAATTTAATGTTTAAATTGTAGTTGACTAATTTATGCATTTACTACTGTATTTGAATATTAGGAATATTTAATTATTTATTATAATAAAACATTAAAATATTAGCTTCCTGAAATGGTGGTTCCTTTTAAAACTTGTATATTTCTTCATTTACTAATCTAGAAAACCCCCAATACAGAAATTGTACATAGAAATTTTACGTTTTTGACCGTGAAGAATTTTTGTTTAGGGAAGTCTGAAGCACTACTTAAAACTATCCAAATATGAACGCTTTAAATTTTTTATTGCTATATTATTTATTGCTATAAATACGATAAGAATCTAGGGCTACTTGATAATACCGAAAAGCACAGGAACATTAGGCGTTCGAACATAATGCAATGCAAAATTGGAAATAATTAAGGCAACCGTGCACATATAAAGTGCCTATATAAGTGTTTTGCAGTTACTAAGTGATTGCAGCTTACAAAATACGTTGTCAGCTTGTCCAAAATAAGTTGTCATTCGCTGAAGGGGCAATGTGGCAAGGCCAACATGTAATGACAAAAACGTTTAAGCTTTTTACCTTTCGCCGCAACCTTTTTACCTGGACATGATTGTCGTTCATTTGTTGAATGTACATATTAACAGCTTTCAAAAACCTTTGGGATGCAGGAGCCATTTGGGACACGTAATAAAATGTCCTTAAAATCATCCAGGCCCCTGTGCTTCCATCCTCAATGTAGTACCAAATATCAATAAACGTTGTCCCAGGTAGCTTGATGATATGCGTGGATGCATACACGTCTGATATAAATTGACATCCCGCAATCAAATGCAAAAGTAAGACTTTAAGCGAAATAGTATCGTTTAGCTGATTGCACAGGATGGTTAACATTTTGAAATTTTTGACAAGATAATCAAACTCATTTTGTCTAGAATCCTTCGGAAGAGAATTAAGTCGCTCGGTCATTTGGTCAAGAATGGTGGAAATTGAGATTGATTCGTACATCAAAAGGGAAGGTGCTGAAAGGTAGGTAATCCATCCAAGAGAAATCGATAGGATTTCGTGAATTCCAAACAGGAGTTTCATTGACTCGAATTTAAAAATCGAATATGTGAAAATAAAGTAGTCCGGAGCATCGTAGTATGCAATCATTTGAAAAATTGCACCAAGCACGAAAATCCCGCTAAAAAATAAAATAATTTTAATTACCCTAAGTAAATTCATTACAAGTATAATTGAAAGCTTACAGGTTAACTCCGACGATTGATTGTTGAATCCGTTCCACCCGCTGTTGAATAACAATTTTGCATTTTAGCTCCAGAAATATGTTGTTTAAGACTGTCCAGGAGCTGGCAAGGATTTCTATGAAACAATGGATTCAAATAGATTTTGCTATTTTTAAATACGCTTTTGCTTGATTTGTTTCAGCTTACCATACAACGGATACTCATTAAACCAAACCGACAAACAGGTTGCAATCAACACAAGAATAAGAGCGTAGTCTACTGCAGCGATTTTATCAGCAAATTCCATTGGTCCGAAATAGTCCGTGATGACGAAACTGATGTAGATACCTTTAAGGATGAAGTTTACAATGCACATCCAGTAGAAGCAGCCAGTGATGATGGAAATGGCATCCACCACGTATTTACCGGAGCGGAGTTTTAATACTCGGAATCGGCTTACGGAAAAGCAAGACAGCCATTCTAAACTCTGACGTTGAAATTCGCAAAATTCTTGAGAATTGGTTGCTACTACTTGAGAAGTGTTGGTGGTAGACATTTTTGTAGCGGGATTTTTGGTGGACAAACTGTTGTTCGGGTTGGCTAATTTAGGGAGACTGACGAAGACGTCGAAGGAGCTTTATTCCTTTAAACAGTTTTAAAGAAAGAGATAGAGGCGACCGCATGCAGTTTTCGAAGGATTTTGCCTTTAAAAACGATTATAGCTTGTCTACCAAATGCTTTAAAAATATTGTGAAATGAAAAGCAGACAAGAACTTGAATGATGACACGCGCAAACACAACGGGATGTGCGAAAAACCTAATTATTCCATAATTTTCTTGCATTTCATAGCTTCATGGATCCAATGTTTTTGTCAAGGGCACTTAACTGTAAAATGGCCTAATTAAGACAATGCGTACAACCGCAATTTCCATAAAACAATTGAATTTTCCACTGCTCATTTCAATTCTTAAATTTCGTTTCTCTAACTCAATTATAATTACAAGCTTGTGTCGAACGTGGATATTGGGAGAAGTAATATAAAGAAAAATTTTACGGCACGTTTTCATGAAAGACGTCATGTCGGAAAACATGGTATTAGATTCCACCCCATCGTCACGGGCTGTTTCAAGTACTGATTTTAAGTGTCGTATAAACATGCAAGAAAAAGGTTCAAACACAAACGGCTAAATTGTGTAAAATATTGTGATTAGCATTTTCCGAGAAACATAAAATACATTTTAAATTTCCAGCGCATGAACTACTGCAACCACAAATTACGCATGGCGAGCCTCTAAATGCACCAACCGAAATAAACATAAGAAAACTAAGCAAAACTAAATTAAGGCTGGTAACCTGCTGTCATCAACCAAAACTCTTAATGTCGTTTTTTATATAATTGCATGGTAACATTGAATTATACTCATTCATAGAGCTCCATCCCAGACTCCAGAAACCAATTATTATAAAAGTTTGAAATTCCAAAAAAATACAATTAAATCCTCAGACACAATCATCGATAAATATAAAAACAAACACTAATCCTTTAGCCTTATGAAGCATAATCATTAGAGACGGTGGTGGTTGGATTCGATTCTACAGTAATCTTACATTTAAGCAAGACTGGCCCAGATGCACAATCAGTCAGTGCTCACGTCCCTAATTAGGGGCCTTAGGCCCTTAATTAGGGGCTTTTTTATTTTCATTTCACCCCAGTACCTTAATTACTTGCTTGCTTGACACAGGCTTTTTTGGGTATTGAATTTTTGGTTTCATTTTTTCTTCAGAAATTCATCATCTCACTCCACTACATTTGGTCTAGTTACTGTTCTG
>LJIJ01002660.1:0-24840 GCA_001718145.1 Orchesella cincta
CTAGACTATCATTCTTCTGATTCTTTTTTTGATCCTAAACTGATCTGTCTCTGGAGAATGTTGGCCTATCTCCGATAGGCTGTCTCGGTGCTTCTGTTGTCGAGGTGGTTGTTGAGAACTGTGGCCTTCTTCTCTGTGGTGGTGAAGGCGCTTCTTCCGCACTATCGTACTGATTTGAAGCCTCCTCGCTTTCATCCTCTTGCTGCGTTCTGCTCGCTGTTGTCGTACTGGGTGCTGTTTGGTCTTGGAGAAAATCGGAACCTGTTATTATTAACTGGCAACGGACTGGGTCTGCTGATTGGCCTCTCTGCCTCTCGTCAACAGCGATGCTCTGTTGCACAAGAAGATTTGGAGGAGGACCTGGACGGAATGTTGTGACTAATTCGTTTGGATGGAGGAATGGGCGGGACTGTAAAGGGATGTGGGAAAGGTCCTTCAGGGACAATTCTTGAGGTACTGGCGGCAAGTCTCGGATCAATACTGGGGATGAGGAAGGTGATGGTGGTGCCTCTGGTCGGGGTGGTTCGCTAGTTACAACTCCTGCAGTTGCCAGTTGATGTTGCTGAGCTGGACCTTGAGGACGTGGTCTTGTCTTTCTTCGGAGCAGTCTTCCACGTGGTCCCACACGGAATACTGGACCTGGAATTGGTGCACCTGGAGGAACTGGAAAACTGGACCTCCTGGGCCAATGGAAGAGGACCAAGGTGAAGTGGTGGAGGTCCACCTGGCCACCCAGTTGGCCGAAAGGACCTGGACCAGTGTTTACTGGAAATTTTCATCACAACACATTTGTTAATTACAATGTTGACAATTTTACATCAGCTACAAATAAAAATAAATACCAATAAACTCCGATACGTTAATTTCATAAATAAAAATAGTAAGTTTTTCGTTAGATGGTAAGTCAATGAGTTTTCATATTATATTATTTCCCCGATATAAAGCCGTATATGTTTCCAACAATGTGTTGTGAATCAAGTTGTTAGTCGTCGTGTACTCTGTTGAATTTCTTGGTAAATCTGCATAATATAATAAATATTTTGGTAGTATAGGAGCTATAAATAAATTACTTTCACTGGATACAGTTTTTGTTAAAATATGTACTAAGGCAGCAAATGTAGCAGCTTGTTAAAAGTTCGTTTTTTTCAATGTTGCTTTTTGGATGTGGGTGTGAAGCTGCAAAGTGAAGAAGAATCAATTTGGATTTTTAACCTTGAACGGCCCTGGGGGGACTGCCTGCAACGAGTCTGCCTCGTGGACGTTGTCTTCGTCTTGGTTTCACTGCTGGAGGATCTTGTTGACCATCAAGTCCATTATATTCGTAGCGTTGATGAGCTCCAGATAAGCCTCCTTGCGCTCTGTTGTTGTATAAATAGCGGGGAGCGTGACCTGGAGTTGGTGGTTCTGCTAATAGAAAATTTCCTGGAATTTCATCTTGAGTGGGAACTTGTTCCTCTTGTTGTTCTACTGGTGGAGGGGGTTGTGGTATCCTTCTTGGAGCAGGTCTATAAAGAGGTTCCTCCTGTATTTCCACGGGAGGTGGTGGTGGTGGCGGTTGTGTTCTTCTTGGAGTAGGTCTGTAAGTAGTTGCTGGTCTGTATGTTGTAATTCGCAGTCTGGGAGTAGGTCTTGGACGTGGACGAGGTGTAGTTGTGGAGGTGGTGGTGGTTGTAGTTGGTGGCTCAGTGGCCGCTGTTGTTTCAATAGTTTGACGGAGTTGTTGACTCAAGTTTTCAATTTCATCTTCCAAATCCTCCTCGTCTACCTCCTGTCTGGCCTCTTGATACGGTGGGAAACTATAGGTGGGTATTGCAGGTTGTGTGGGAGCTGGATAACTTGGAGATGGTGCCAATGTTTGCACAACGATACTAGCTAAATCATTCACTCTTACGACTGGCTCTTCAGCCTTGTAAACATTATCTTTTGAAGGGACAACAACAAACTTTTTTGAGCCGCGTCTGAATGTCTGCAACGAGCTTTCTGTAGGAGAAGGATTGGTTGCTAGTGTGGCAACAGTTTGATAAACTTGATGTCTTCCAGAGTCAACGTCTGGACGACCCGTACTATCAAACCTACCTTCTAATTCCAGGGCTAAATTCTCCAAAGCAGCTGCAGTGGTTCGAGTTGTGTATGGGTACGTTTTACAGGTTGTATTCATATCGAGGCACTGGGGCAGGTTGAGACCTGGGAGTCACTTCCACCAAAGGTCGATGTGTTTCATAAGTACTGGGAATATGTTGATATGGCCTGCTCGTTGTCGATGGAGAAACTGAGCGGGCACTAGGAATATCAAGGGGTGGACGAGTGGTTGATTCCTCTTCAGTTAAGTTATTTTTTTCAGTTTGTGCAATGACAACACGCACTCCTGGATTCTCTTCGAGGGCTTCAACTGCTTGCTCATAGTTGAATTCGATTCGAATTGGCTGAGTGTTGTGAATTCGAACTGGAGTTGGTTCTTCTTTTGTTGGTCTGTTTAGCTGTCGTATACTGATCAGCCGTTAGAGGATGAACGGGGCTCCGTTGAGAACTTTAATAATTCGAAACACTAGCTAACAATTATGCTCCACTGTTTATCATATTGCAGACACTTTAAAGAATCGCGCATGACGCACTCACACATACTCTGCTCCTCATCAACTGCAGCCACGCAGCTTGGAGTCATCAAGTCTCGCGTGCAACTATTAGTTGGAGCTTAATTGTCGAAGGTGTGTTGCAGATGCGTGGATAGTCGGGGTTCGCATTGAGAGGTAGGCACGAAGTATGAAGACTTGAGTGCCAACTAATCAGATGTATGGGAGCGTGATATCTGAAGCAAGTCGAGATATTACACAACGTGGGATAGCATTGCCAATGTCGATGTTCTGGCGATATATATCCGGAATCTCATCACGTTCTGAGCAAGACGGTTAACGCTCGTTAATTGAGATTCAGCGTAGAATGACAGGGTGTGTGCACTCGAAGTTCGCACCTATGGAGGAGCTGAAATCATTATTTCAGTTGTTTCAGTTTCGCGGGAGGAATATAATGAGCATAGTGCCAAAGTGTATTTGGAGCTTAAAGGTTGTATTCGCTCAAGCTTAACGATGGATTGGAATAAGCAAGGGGTAGGGGTGGCGAATTAATCTCGTTTCTGCAGGTCAAATTACGATTCGTTGCTAATGCGATTGTTGGATGGCCCCAAAGGTTACCATGTGGCGTTAGGTGGCGTTTTTGATTGACTTGGGAGTGAATTTGGACACGTGTGTGCCATCGAGAAGTCGGACTGGAAGAGTGATGTTCGTTTAGAGCATTTGATTGAGCTTTGAGTCTCATAGGTCGGGCTATGATATTTAGGGGTTGGTTTGGGTCCAGAGGTTTTGCTTATTCGGACAAGTCGCATAAATTTTTTTCTTCGAATTTGGGACTTTTGTAAAGTTACCAGCAATCCGTTGTTAAGGTTAAGATGGAGTGTTACGGAGATTCAAAGTGATCTGCTTACTGAAGAAGGTGAAAGTGTGTAGATGTCACATTTAGGTTTGTATTTACCGTGAGTTAAGAAGTGAGAGTTACAGTAGCTAGGAGTTGAATGGTTGCTATTGTATCGAGTGTTGTTGGCAAAGTGTTTGGGAGACAGATCTGGAAGGGGGCTGTTGGTTGCTTGTTGTTGGCGAACGGCTTGATTGGAGTAGCACTCCATTTTCAGCTGTTTGGGCTATAAAAGCAACAACATTATTATGACTTGCGATATTGAACAAAATCTAGTAACCTTCAAGTAGTTAAGAGTTCAAGTTGTCGTGTCTTTTACCAGAAGGTGATGGTGCAGCTGAAGAAGACACAAGTTGTGCTGGTGTTGGTGGTGGTTGGGAAGCAGGAGCGGGATTACTTAATCCATTATGTTGCGAAAATGGCCCAGTTGTAGCTGGTATGTTGGTGAGACCATGTCGTTCCCTGAAGAAAGCATAGTTATTTCCAAAGAATTGTTGTTTTGGAAGCCCATTCACAATGTGGGTGTGATGATTCAGAAATGGACTGCTGGGACGGAATGCATTATTATTTTGGTTGTTGGGAGTCGTAATAGTTGGTTGTTGAAAAATGCTATTTCCAATGGGTTGGAATGATGGTTGCTGATGTTGTAAATGTCCTACATTTGGGGTTCCAGAGCTGGAGGATGTTTGTGGCCGACTAACAGTCGTCACCTGAGTGGGATAAGTTACCAAAGGATTGGAGGCTTGTGTTGGAGATGACGCATCGTTAAAGAAGCTTCCTAATAGACCCGGACCCCGTTCACCACCACCACCACCAGCCGTGTGGCTTTCATAGGTAGGTTGGTAATAGGTACCTGGTGGGGTATTTGTGAAGGGTTGGTAATTGTCATGCGGTTGGAATTGCTGTTGCTGCTGCTGTTGAGGTTGATAATTGAAGAAGAATGGGTTATGCTGGCTGCTCACCAGGTTTTGGGAGGAAACCAACAGGAGCAAGCACAACGTCGTGACTTGATGAGGTGGAGCCATCTAAAATTATAATTTTTTTGTTAAATAATCTATTCTGATTCCCATAACTCACAACTTATCCGCGTTTCTGCAAAAACTGTGTTTATATGCGAATACTTCATACGTATCAGCAGTGATTTTTGAAGAATTATGAGCCGCCCTTCGACTGTAAATCTTAATCGCAATCGATTGACAAGTACAGCTTTTATGATATATTTTCCATCATGATCCGAGTTTGACGTTTATGTGACCTTAACCTATGAATTGTGTCACGACATGATGAAAGCTTTAAAAAATAGTCAAAAACAAATCTTCCTTCATTCAACTCGTTTTATTTCATTGTTCTTATCGTATCAACGAACGACATTAGCTCCTTGGCTAATGAACCATTGTTATATTTGAACACTTCACATTGTACAGTTGCAATCACGATAGTCAACACTTGCCTGACATTGACAAGGATTCCTTTTTAAAAAATCAGATCATGTTGCGCTTGTGTAGTACGCAATGCATGACAAGTGGCTTTATTTTTTTGTATGGTTTTATGACATTGTCACCATCAACCGACCACGTCGAATAGCAAATGTGGAAAACGAATTCAAACCCATGCTACAATGTGTACTTTAGAAAAACCAACAAAATCCTTAAACCATTTCGTGACTTTTTGGTTAAAAAGGCTTGAAAATGAAATGTTTCAGTACTTTTCATACGTATGAGATCTGCATATTATACGGATTAGCATCAGCCTTGGCAGCAATTAAGACCAATTATTAATGTACCGCCTTCTCCTTGTCTCCGCTTCAATTCTTTCTTTTGTCTTTGCAAATTTGTATAGAAGAACGGCAGGGCTAAATTATTTACGAGATCACCATATACGTGTCATTATCACATGTAATTCATTACGTCTAATTAACTATGAATGCCACACACTATCGCCAATTGCAATCGTCTCACTAAAGTGCCCACATCCCATCTGCGATATTGTCAAAAAATTACAAAAGTCAATAAAACAAATAGATAAGTACCCAAAAATGATTGTTACGCATGTATGGCATGCCGTGCGACATCGCCTAATAGGTAGGTACTCTTCATTTTTGAGTCATAAACAAGACACAATGTCAAAACTATTCGAAATTATTTGCTCAGAACGAAGTGGTGGCAATAAATTAAAGTGGGGGTAAGTAATCACTAATTTAATAATTTAAATAACAGAATTATTCCTTTAGATTTACATTTGTAATGGCCAATAATGCGACTATCAAAGACAGGATATTTTTATGCAAATTTCCATGTCGTATTTGTTCATTCATTCATTCCTCTTTCGAAACCATAAACATTCTTTCTTACGCAGCCACTTTTAATCATCAATACACATTGCTCAAAAGCTGTTTGCCTGATATATTTTTCCATTTGATTTTATTGATGCAATTAGCTCCATTGAGAAAATGAGTTACAAACACTCAAACGAAAGAAATATTGGGTCATAGTCATGAGTAATGATTATTGAGTCTTTTGACTAAAAATTATTGATGTGTGATCGAACTATTGAATATTATGACAGCATAGATAATTATTAGTTGCTGGAAGTTTGCTACGCTTTTGTGAAATAGAAGGGACGATTTATTTTTGGGATTACCAAACTCGCCATTTGAAGTTCATTGCTCAAAAAAATATTGAATTAATTTTTTTTTCATTCATGACAAATTCCATTCATCCGTCTCGACTCCAAAGTCGTATGAAAGCGATATACTTCACCCTTTCACAACGAATCGATCGATGTTAATGAGGATGCATGAATATTCCATCATAATCAATCTATATAAGTATAATGTCATCGATATATATTTTTTGCTCTGATTTGATACGATTGATTCACACCTTCCATTTGAAATGATGTAAATAAATTTGGATAATAAGCACACTTGCTATTTTTTTACAAACGGGAGGTTGCATAATGCTACATTGTTGAAGCGCATTTTTCATCTAATCTTGCCAGAAAGCTCCCATTCTGGTGCGTTATTAGATTGTTAGCACCCTTTTCATATTTTTTATGCACCGCAAGTCAGTATCGTTGACAAGAAATTAAATCTAGATGCCAATAACACATTTTTATGTGCTCCTTGCTGACCTCACTCGATTAGTTAAATTGACAAATGGTCACCATCAGCACGTTGCATCAGACAACGCCCGCATTCTAGGTCACCTCATCGTAGGGATTATATGCACCTTCCTATTTTAAGAGATTGATCTCTAGCTGAACAATATGATGAGTTTGGAGTTGCAATTATGTTGACCTTAAAGTACTAATAGATGGTGATGTTCTCAGCATGATAGCGCTGTCTTCAATTGACAGCAGTTTGAGGAACAAAAATGGTACCTACAATTCTATTGTTAACATTTCTTCACAATTACAAAGGTTATAGCGAGCATTATTGAATGAGGAAGAGGTGGGGCAAACTGCTAAATTAGGAACTTTGCTAATACCAGATCAGGTAAAACAATGTAATCAAAAATTATGATGGCATTGCTTTGTTCTGCACCGTCAATCAATTTATAATAAATACCTATCTTAAACAGCTTTAGATTATCAAATATATATTACTTATAAACAAAGAGTTAATTAACTTTACCTTTTCAGATTGTTGCTGGATCCAACCAATTGTATTCCACGCGCTTTACTAAACTCTTCACTACTGCAAAGTGTCCTTTATTAGTTACATTACCGTTCTTGTAACAGAAACATAAATTGAATGAACAATTTGCACAATCACGGATTAAAATCGGTTTTAATAATTTTGTCACTTTCGTTTTTTAAATTGCATCTACGTGCAGCAATTCAAACGAAGCATTAAATCCAACAAAACAATTTACATTTGATTTTGAGCACAGAAGGACACACCTTTTGCATCAAACGTTTATAGTTTCACTTGTTTGTGTCTTAGAGCCGGCCACTTGCTTCACCTGTTCAATGTACACCACATAATAATGTGTGATAACCACAGAATAAATCTTCAAATTGTCCCCAATAAAATGGGACACTTACAGAAGAGGGCGAGAAGTGAGCAGGAAGCAAAGAGGAGTAGGCACTACTCTGAACACCCAAAAACGCAATGAGCAACGCACAAAATAAAAAAATATTCTTCACAGCCAAACTTGTTGTTTTAAAAGAGCAACTTCAAACAAGACATTATTATATCACGTTGTTTCCTCTACAATGGTAACAATGCGAAAAGCGCGTCCTGTCCGACGTGTTGGTTTGCCGTCCACTGACAACCAGAGTCACTGGCAAAATGAGTCAAGTCAAACTCTCGCCTTCATCCTCGTCGTGACTTCGACTTTATCGCTATCTTCAAAAGCATTATTTACAAGTCTTATGCTACTGCGACTTTTCGATGATGCTGAAAAATGGTCACGTTATACTTAACAATGAAACGAGAGACAAATGAATTCATATGCGCTCACAATTATTATCCCTTTCGTTGTGTAATTCCCCTCATTCATAGGGAGTAGGGACGATGTTTGTGTACATATATTAGAAAATGGATCACGATGTGAGTTGCCGATAGGCACAAAAGAGATGAGGAGAATTGCATTTGCAAAGGAAATCCCTTACTCAAGTCATATAGCTCATTCATAGCCATGGGACTCGACTCCCTCGAGGAACCTTACCATTTTCTTTCTAGTTGAATGTTGTATCTTCTTGTTTAGCATGTTAGCCACCTTACACGATGTACATATTTGCTCACAACATGACATGACATAATAGTGCGTGCCTCAATTTCGAGTCCACTTCATCTCCTTTGCACCTAGTAGTAGTTGTAACGTACGTATTGTGAATATTTATTGAATCAAAAATTGAAATCATGATGATGCTATGATAAGATGACAATATGTTCGGCCCAATATCGTAATATTGAGTATTATTACACAAAGAGGATTGTGTGACTCCATAATTGCAGCCTGACATCAACAACCAGAGATCATTTCAAATTATATGCAAATAAACAGGCCGTAAACCAGCGCGGTATCAAAGCCCATATATTCCACTTGCGAAATGTCAATTCATATGAATATTTATACCATTTTGAACTACTATATTATAATTCATGTGACTCATTGAAATTTGTGTATCCACTCTGACTGACTCTGTAGAGGTATCATCTGGCTTCAAGTTAGTCTTGCACTCAATTGCATAATTGCATTTATTATTGTGCATCAGGAGACAACAAACATGCCATCGGCTATAAAGAGAAAATAATGAGTAGGCACATTGTAACAATTAATGTCGATGAATGTTCAATGTAGGTATGTGGCTGCGGATACAAATGCGAGTCAGATTGTTGTTACATCATTCTACATTTATTTAACAACCAGTTTTGGAAGGCGACACAAAAATAAAAGCTACATTAATTCGTCATCCCTTCCGAAATCGGATATACTTTTTTTAAAACATTATATTATTAACCCTTCCTCCTCCCACCTCATTTTCTTTCCTCGCTCTTAATTACTTTTCAAAATTGTGTAATCAACTCGACTCATTTGTCAGAGATGATATAGTTTTCCGTGATGGTATTATGTGCTTAATAATAATATTAAAAAAGGTGTCTTGTCTTAATTATCAACTTTCCAATATTTCAAAGCTTTTAAGCCATTAGCACTCATTTGACTGGTGGGGGTTGGTGAGGGGATGGTGATGGTGTGACGGATGAGTGGTCTCAATTTTTTCTAAAATCGAAAGTCATCAACGCGAATAGAAGAGCCATTCTCATAATTTCTCCCTCCTGTGAGCTCATCACTTAATTATCCCCAAAAAAAGCGTGGAGATCGAGATCTCACAGTTTTAGCCTTTCTTTAATTAATTTCCTTTTTAAATAATATGCAGGGCAAGAGAATGGAAAATGGAAAGGATGGTGTACATTTTCGCACTTGTCTTTTATCTTTGTTTCATTTAAATCTGTTGTTTAAATGTTTTCGTGAGCCAAGACCCAAAAAAAACTGACAAACATGTTATGGCTCAAAAGAGCTTGAAAGGCTTTTAGAAGAAGAAAAATATAGTCGTTCGAGCTGCGTTGTTGTTGATGAGGATGTTACAGTAAATTATAGTATTATATTCAACATTGACTGATAAAACTTTTTATCACTTTTGTGCGTAACAAGCAAAGTTTTTCACATGATGAGGATTAATGACAACGAGAATGACACACAAAATGAGCACTAGTTCAATGCGCATATTCTATCAGCAACTGCTTTAGAACTCATTTTTAATTAATTGCCTTCTGTTGTCCTTTTTTATTTGTCAATTAAATTATTCGTCATCCCAAGTTAAATAACAAATTTTTAGACATGTCATGAGAAACTTTTTCGCAGTGAGGGAGGTCGATGAAGTAAAATCAACTGATGCATGATAAAAATTATTTAAAGTTGATATACACACGTATTTGTTTGATGGAAGATTGACTGAGTTCTCATAAGCATAAATGTATTAAATAAATATTAGTCCATGCAAAACTACATAGTGTGTCACATCCTTGAATAGTTTACTAACATCAACCCTTCATAATTTTGGTCGCTCTGTATTCACAAAGCTTATAATATAATAAATAAAAGTAGATGAGGTGTTATGCAAAGCGTTTAAATTTTGAACTTGATTGTAAGCTTGATCATCATATTTAGCGTGAAACGATCAATTCATTAATGCTAATCTGCGCAGAGAGTTTCATTCAATTATGTTTAGGTGAGCTATTTTCAGGCGCCGCCAATTGCTAATCCTGATTATAGGGATGAGGTTAACAAGATTATAAAAAATGGAGGAGACATAATAGCCCCAGCCAGCGTCCATTCAGTGTCAGTGCACTTATTACAGATTGCAGATTAAGTGTGCGTGTGGGTATACCATGTTCCTTGAGCAAATAGCATACATTGTAGCATGTAATAAGTGCAATTAAACCTATTTCTCGAGTGTGTACTTCAGACAAGTAGATAGCCAGGGGATGTTTCGCATTATCCATTCCGCCTACAACAAGTAAAAAACCTAATAAATTTTCCTTGACAAGGGAGCCGTTAGTTAAAGCTCTGTCTCTGTCATGTAGCCTCATTTCATTAAAAATTAGTTTTTGTTGCATACAAAAATGAATAAAATTGGTAAGGTTTTATACATGGTCTTGTGATTACAAATTCATATTTCACATTTCTGGCAAAAAATGTGTCAAGCTTTGTTTGCTTTTCTTGTGACAAAAAAAGACAGTTGAGAGTTGAGACAAAAAAAATTCATTTTAAGAAGGATGTAAATAGTTGGGGAATGGAATACGCCCAAAACTTCATATGTTTATTCCACGATGACTCTATATTGATTCCCAAAAGAGGAGGCAGGTGAAAGACTATATTTTTTACCACAATTTATTCTGGTTTGCTAAAGAGGCATTGGTATTGATATCATGTCAGCATAGATCTGAAGAAAAAAATATGCAACTCCATCCACCAACCCATATCAATAAATTAAGAAACATTTTGAAGTTGGCATAAATATTACATATCCCATCCAATTTACTTCCTCTGTATTCGCAACAGGAAACAGCTTTAACTGTCAACTAAAACTTAATTTTTGCATATTATTTTTCATGTTCTGTGTATGTAAGCGTACTCAATGCTCAACCTAATCACATTACTTATAGCTTCAATATATATTACCTTCTTAAGTCTTCTTTTTTTGTACGAACGAAGGCATGAGCCAAAATCTATGAAAATTGAAAGGACCACTTTCACAAAGAACGGTTACAACAGACAGCTAGTTCCTCTCCTCATTTATCGTCTTCCCCTTCAAATCATTATTTGCTATTGTGGCCAACAAAAAAGGCGTAAGCGATTGTATAAACATCATCGGAAGCAGAAAATGTAATCAGCCAAAAATGAAGTGACCGATCTTGTTGAATGAAATATAGAGCAGACTGCCTACCCTGCAGGTACCTAAGCATTTAAGTACTTTGCGACTCGTAATAACATACATTTGCACTGATTTTGTGAGCAACCACAATCACATTAATACTTTGATGAACAACAATGCACAGTCATGTCATATCAAGCCAAAGCCGAGCCAAGTCAGCTTGATTTGATGATTACGAAGATGAGATTGTTGCAATTATTTTGTCAGCGAGCAGGAGAAGTAGTAGACCCGCTCATTCATTCATTCAGAGAAAAAAGGCAATTTAGCTGTTACTTATGAAATCCAAATAATCCTATGAGAAGTTCGGAATAAATTATGCACACACACACTTGCGCATAATCATAATCATTTCATTCATTTGTACCGATGATTTTCTTGTGTTCATCACTCTAAATGTTGATGAACCATTTTATTTACGTAGAGTTTTCGAATTTCATTTCATTCATCTCATCCTTTTTCTCGCCTTGCTTAATTTTGTCATTATGTATGTGAGCGCGTTTCTCATTACGGAACTTTGACTTGTTTCTTGTGTGGCCAGCTTAAATATGGCAAACATATAAAAAAAAGTGCAAGTTAAAAGGGGAACAAGGCGATTATACATTTTTTTCAAAGGAGGAGCATTTTTTACGAGTGTCATACTGCTCCCAAGGAAAAGAAGCACTTTTCCTTTGTAGTTCATTGCACAGTTTGGGGACTTTGCAAAGAATGATAATGGCAAGACTGGGGATGATACCTAAAGTTAACCTAGTGCAATTTTTGCGTTCATGTAGGTCTTGCCTTGTAGCTACCCATTTGTCAACTTGTACACGAAGGCATAATGAATACAACACTTGAAGCAAAAATATGCAACACAGGTCATATATATTCTACTATTAACCAAGTAATTACGCTCAAGAGGCTATAAAGTAGCTCAAAAACAAGATGAAGGAATGACTCCATTGCAAAACCAGACTGGGATATGTATGAAGACATCGAAACAAACTCGTCAACAATTATTAAATTTGACAGAACAGAGCAGAAAAATAAATAACTTAACATAAATATTTATTGCTAATGATGATTGATGTGAGAACTCAAGAATTTATGTCACAACAGAGTGATAATTACCGATTTCAAAGATGCACTTGTGGTTTATTAGAGTTTTGTGGGTTTTTTCTTTGCTTACCTGTAGGAATTCTGAACCACATCAATTAATGTAGCAAACATGGTCAATAATTTCAATTATCACCTTTTATTGCACACTCCCTCATTCTCAAACTCCAAGCCCATGTTACCCAATTTTGTAATTGTAGTTCTAATTCTATTTTTTTAAGTTGTTTTTACTTTAAATTCATAGACTAGAAGATAAGTTATATAAAAAAATAGCCACATGGATTATGTGTGGTAAATGCGTTTTTAAATTACGGAAACACGACAAGTCTGACATGACATGATTTCAAGTTTGTAATAACAAAAAAATTCAAAAACTTATCAGTACCTTCTTAATGGCCCCATGCGTAAGGAGTTTCGAGTAAGCAGTCATAAAACTTTGATTACTCATCAAAAAATTATTCAAATCAGCTTATATTATAGTGCGGTTTTCCTGGTTTGTTTGTAATTTGCTAAACGGATTCCTTCAACATAAACTACAACAGTGCAGATTAGCATAGAAGAAGCAATTAGTTTTTGATTACTTCATTTTGCGTTTCATTGAGTCTTATAAATGGTAACTTTTGTTTGCATGTAGCTGTTACAGGTTCATTAAATTTTATGCGACAGGTCCTGGGACATCCAACGCTGGGTTCTCATGAAAAAAGTTGTACGGTTTAAGTGTAAATCCTGCAGATCTATACAAAAATAAAAGATAAACTTGTTTTTATCAATATTAGTAATAAAAATATGCTTTTTGAGAGGCAAATCTTACTCCATTGGCATAACAGGGTAATCTTCAACACGAGGAACGTGATTTACTCGAAATACATGCCAAAGTACGACATCTGAATCTTCAATGCTTCTTTCTCCGGCCTCTTGTGTCCACTGGGGTAGCCCACTGCTGTTCAAATAGCGTCCTCCAGCATACAACTGTCCATCAGTATAAGGCGTTACCCAAACATCATACTCTGAAAACTCCGCTTTAGGATACAGGGGACTGTCCTTTTGAACCAAAAATCTTGCAAAATGTTTGGGAGCCAATTTGTACGCTGTTGGAGTTCCAGTGTACGGGTTCAGCGTCTCATTAGAGCTCATCATCAACCAAGATCGCGAGGTGGTAGGTGAGCCGTGAGTTTTTGATTCGTTGGCAGTGCGAAAGTTCGTCAGTTTAGTTGTAAATCCTTGGCCATAAGGAGACTCCTCTGGCGGACTTGGCACTACATCTACACTGGCAACGGAATTTAGATTCCCATCTACCTCAGGGTCAATTCGCATGGCAAAAATGTGCTGATGATATTGAGCAGAAACTTGAGGTGCTACAAAGGAGCCGTGCCCAGCCGTCGTGCTTCCTTCTGCCACCAGATTTGTGCTGACGATTCCCGTAAGTCGGACTTCATATTCGATAGTAGCGTCTTGATAAAAGTGCCACATAAAGAGGTAGTCGTAGTTTCCAATCGTTGCCAAAAACGCGACAGTAAGACGTTGAGAGCGTGTTAAAGCAGATTTGCCTGTGCGGTAGTCTGTATGTTTCCAAAGGATGCCAGTGGCTTCTTCGTAAATACAAATGGCACGCTTCAGTTTTAAGGGCTCTCCATGCTCATCATTTATTGTAGCGTCGAGGAACTTGACGTTCTGGCCAAGACAGTACTCGTGTTCATTTAGCTCGTTTGCACTAATTCCAATGTCGAGCTCGCCCATGTCAAAAGCCTGGATTTGTACCAAAAGGGATGAGCTAAGAGTAAATGTGAATGTTTATAAATTATGTGAAGATGATAGCTTTACCCCTTTACGATGAAATGGAGGTCGCGAATCTCCATATGGAATAAACGTTTCCGACAAAGATAAACGATAAAATAATGGGCGGAAGCGTTTGCTGTGGCTTTGTCCAACATTATTATCAAAGTAGCCAACTTGATGAATAATCAGTCCCTCTCGTTCATTAAACCTTTTGCGAATAGTACATTATTAATGCCAATTAACTAGCTGAGCTATTATAAATTAGACTATATCATGCATACCCGACCCGAAACTGAAATTTTTGCCACTGGACAAGGTATCTTTTGACTGTGAAGCTAGCTCTCGACTGCTTCGGCTTCACGGGTTTGAGATCTGTGCGTAAAAAGTCTTCTTCCAATAAGGAAGGGTCATAGTTTGCAAGTTGGCGTGGTACAGTGTTTGGAACACATTCATGGTCATCATCACAAGTTGGCAAGTCTTCAATTGAGACAACCTTTTTCTGCTTCAGATCAACAATGGCCACAAAGTCAAATGGATGTGCTGTAGAAATTAGACGTTTTATTTGATAAATTTCTGTACAGACACCGGTTTCAATTGAAGCGCATTTAACAAACCATATTCATTGTCCTTTAGGAACATTTTTCCATAAAAGAATGACTGAACCAGTCGGTTGGATGGGTTGAGATCTGCTCTATCATCAATGTAGCCAACGGGCCAAACGTCAGCAGCCACAAGTGACATATTCGACCAGCCCAACTGGCGACATCTTTCCTGGACGCCGAGGTCATCCTTTACAAGATTTTCAGCAAAATTTCTGTCACCTCGATTCGTTGCAGGCTGTAAAGTTCCAGGCAGATCAGTCCATGACTCTACTCGTTTCTCTTTCAAGTTCACAATCACTTCTACGGCAGACAGCGTTTCACTGTTGACAATGACACAAAATGACTTTCTTGGAATGCCCTTGGGCTCTTCATTTCTAAGATAAGCCTGTATCAAAAGTGATTTCTCTGGCTCGTGTAGACTTATTCTGTTGAAATCCCATGTCGCCGAGCTGTTGTGTTGTCGGATGATGAGACTGCTGGTGTGCACTTCTCCTGCCGTTAAAGGGTCAAGTGGATGCTTACTAGATTCTATAATTTCAACAAAATACAGAACAAAGACGTTGAGGGCTTATCTACTTAGGACTTTAATTGTCAATCACATTGTTTACCAAATATAAATCTGTCGTCACTGGCTGAAGAGGCAATTATTGATATGAATGCTCCAAAGAGCATGTTCAATACAATTCTTTGTTTGAGATTCATTTAAATTCCAAAAGTGTATGTGGCTCTGTTAATAAACTGCCAAATTGCAATAATATGACTGATGCCACTATGAATCCAAACCGATATCTGCTCCAAGGGAAATCCTGAAACCCCAATCGATAAGATGATGCAAAGGGAATGTAGTCAGAAACTACAAACATACAACAGAGGTGGAGGTGTGCAGCTCAAGGGAAGTAATTGAGAAACCAATGAGCATGTTATATTCTGCATACGCCTTTTCCACATCACACAGCTACCATCAGTCGAATTCTACTTGCGTAGTATTGTTCACTAATCTCAGCTTAATAAAATGTATAACTGCATAATATTATATTGATTAATAGATAAATGATGCAGACTGCAAGGTCAATTGTGCTGTCATACGGAAATGTTGCCCTTTATTACCATGATATTCTTGATATTTGGAACGTATTTATGGATGTAAAAGTAATGCTGAAGACAATGGAGTCCAAGGTTGCACATATATGCCTAATGTGCATTATGAACTACTTACGATTAGATTCTTGCATAATGCAAATGATTATCACATGTCTAGTTTTCAACAATGAAAAACATCTATGCGATACAGGATTTGTTAGGAAAATACTAACTCGAAATTATCGAAATAATGACATTTTGGTGGAAGTTGCTCTGTCAATACTTACTATGAATTAGAGACCATTAAGCCACTTTCGATGAATGCCGGGTTAAGGTTTATGTGATCGATAATTAGAAAAAGTTTGTTAATAGTACTTAGATTTGAATTGATTTCGCCTTCAACACAGTTTCTGCAATAATTAAACAGTAGCTGCACTAGATGTAGGATTTTTTGAATGTATCCTTACATGTTATAGGTACTGGTGCGGTTAAAAAGGCATGCATAGTCATACAGGTAGGTGCTCACTGTTCAGCTTTATAGGTGTTTGCAAAATGAGCGTAGGAGCAAAGGAAATAGACCATCAGCACAAACACGTTTTTCATCTGCTCATTAACAATCCTCAATTTCCTTCCATGATATTATATAAATGCAAATGCTATTACCCAATTTTAATGACTATTTCTTCATGTACTGCTGGAGACACGTTATGTTTTGTGCTAAGCAGATTACCAATCACAACATTATCCGTTCATGACCAAAGTCATAGCATGATCTTCAAGAAGAGGAAAGAGGCACACTGGAGAAGGAACACTATACTCAATAGCCAGCATTTTTTATAGCTCTAGTCAGTCACCAAACGTGACTTTGACATTGAAAATTCCCTTGCATTATTATCTATCTCCATTCATAACCCATCTATTACTTCATACTTGCAACTGTTAACTATTCTCAACGTCAGAGTCATCGTGATTCCATATTATTCTATCGACTGTGTGTGTTTATACATAAATGTTTGTCTTGTTAGGTATATTCAACACATAATTGCATAATTTTATTTTCCAATCCATGTTCATTGTGCCTCTTCTTCCTAGCACAACGTAGCATTAAAGTCTTTAACCACACATGCTCATTTTTGCTAGTCATTTTAATGAAGTCATTCCCAATCAGAGTTACTTTTTGCTTACTGACTCAAAGCATGTAAATTACATACACTTTCAGCTCAATCTATATAGTTTGCTTTTGCAGAAAACATGAGTGAGCGTGCTAAGGAGATAAATGTTGAGAGAAGGACATGCCAAAATCACGTTAAGAATGAAGAAGCACGAGTCAAGAAGAATGAGATGACGATGGAACGCATTATTCGCCAGTCTTTTTTAGGTAATTGGAGAAGGTGCTACAACACCTGGTACAAAATCCAACTTCTCATCTGTGATGCGATCTCTTTCCTTTCTGTACTGCTCGTGTTTGTGTCCAGTTGTGGTGGTATAGGTCATAGCACAAAATTAATTGTAAAATACAAAAATCAAAATGAAGAGCGACCCTGAAAAAGGGAGCATGAAACCAGGTAATTCCCTCAACTGACCATATCATTCCATCCTTTTATTAAAGCATGAGCCTGAATTAATAATTAAAACGTAATTGAAATAGCTCCATTGCTCTTCTCTTGTCGCCTCACGCTGTTTATCGTGTGCATGTTCGCCTCATTCAACTTTCTTCTCCAGCGAATGAACATCAGCTTTGCACTTGTTTGCATGGTTAAGCGTCCAAATTCCACCTCACTTTCGGAGCTCGAAGCATCATTGGATTTTAATTCATCTTCTAGCTTTTTCAGTGATAGTTTTGATCTCCCTAATTTAACTATTAGATCCGATGAAGATCTATTCCTTAATGATTCTCATGCTATGTCATCGATGGTCTCAAGTAGTATTGTTGATGATGAAGACGACGCAGTCTGCAGACGCATGGCAGCTAGCAGAAGCAATTCGTCAAAATCTCGCTTCATTGATGATGTATGAAATTTAGGAATAAAAAATCCACAAGGTTATTGGAATTTAGGTTGATTAACATTTTTTATAATAGGGAGAATTCGAATGGTCAAAAGATGTCCAGGGAGCGATTCTTGGTTCATTCTTTTACGGATATTTGTTTACTCAGGTAAAAAAAGACAATATTATATGCGATCAAAATATGCTACAATAGCGGTTGGCGTTACTTAATTTTATTATTAGATATTTGGAGGATGGCTTGCAGAAAGATTCGGGGCTAAAAAGGCATTTTTGGGGAGCATTGCAAGTCTGAGTTTTCTCACCCTACTGAATCCAATCGCTGCACGGTATGGGCCAGAGATGTTATTTGCTGTTCGCCTTCTTCAAGGACTCACTCATGTAATGCTTTCGGACTTTAATAGTTGAAAACTTTTTGCAATATGCAAATAGAGTAATCAAAAATTTCATCTACGAAATAGGGTGCTGCGCTGCCTTCCATGAATGTTTTTTCAGCACGCTGGTGTGCTCCAACGGAACGGGGCATGTTGATGGGAATAGCTTTTGGAGGATTTGGGTTTGCTGCAGCCTTTACGTTTCCAATTTGCGCCTTTCTCTGTGAAAATTTTGGATGGGAGTCGATATTTTATGCAACGGGGGCCTTCGGGCTCCTCCTACTGGTTGTATCATATTTCTTGATTTATGAATGGCCGGAGAATCATCCTAGAATTTCAGCTCAGGAGTTAGAATACTTGCGGAAAACACGTGCTGTGTCATACAGCAGTTCACAAAAGTCCAAGGTATGCCAAACTGACAATTTAACTTACAACATGCGCCATTGAAAGGCTACTTAATTGTCAAATTTTAATATAGAAGATTCAAGTACCATGGAAGAAGATAATTACTTCTGGGCCTATTAATGTGATCCATATCACGCATACATGCTTCACATGGGGATTTCTCATGGTTGGAATGTATATGCCGACATATCTCAAGGAAGTTTTATACATGGACACAAGCCAGGTGCATCATAGTTATTCTTTTATCTATTTCCTGAAACAATTCAAAGTTTGACTAAAGCTTTATCTGGAATTTCAGAATGGACTGTACTCAAGTCTTCCGTACATGGGCATGTTGTCCATTCATTTCACAGTTGGTACTATTTTCGACTTTTTCCGTCGTAAGAACTGTTGCAGCGTGTCAACTTTAAGGAAGGTTTTCAATACCGTTGGAATGGTTGGACCAGCTATTAGTATGATTTTAACGGGATTCTTATCTTGCACCAACATTGAGTTTGGCATTGCGATGGTCACAATCGGGCAAGCATTTGGAGAATTTTCATTCATGGGTGGCTACATGCTTAGCATTTTCGAGCTAGCTCCGAAATATGCTGGAATTATTATTGGGATCACCAACACTTTTGGAGTGTTGCCTGGCTTCTTGTGCCCATTATTCGTGAGTCTTTTCACACCAAATGGAACACGGGAAGAGTGGATTCTTGTTTTTGGGATTGCAGCCGGAATGAATCTATTGGGAGCCCTACTGTACGCTATTTTTGGCAGTTGTGAGCTACAATCTTGGGCTGCAAATACTGAGCGACGAGCGTCTAGCATCAGTGGGCCTATCAATGGAGGAGCTCGTCGTAATTCTCAGCTCCAACAAAATGGAATGCTCAAAGAACAGGAAATGCTGCCCTTGACAAATGAAAACAGAAAAGATCAACCAGACGGCTAGTCTTGAAATAAAAGTACTTATATATTTTATTCGATTTACCATTTAAAACTTGATATAAATGCAGTAATTGTATCAAAACTACGCATTACATACATTATCCGATTCAAACGAAATTCTGCTCATTGGTATAACCTAACTTGACGGCTCCCCTGTGCGAACTTTTCAGCCACTTCCGTTAACGAATTCAAAAGTTATAGGCGCGCGAATTAAAGAAATCGCGCTTTGAAGTGATTTAATCGCATTTAATGTAGTTCATAAACAGATTATATGCATGATTTAGTACTAACTCATTCAGCTACGTATGTATCTGACTCCGCCTACGCAGGTTTTATTAATTACATTTGTTTTATTCCTAAGATTTGGTTTGTGTTATATATTCAAGTAATTAAACTGTACATACATCAAAATGAGGTGCATAATGCATAAGTAGTTGTGTGAACGGTGATTCATTTTATCAATACTAATTGTACATAAAAAATTCACAAGACAAGAGTTTCTTTGGATTCTCAATTACAGATGTGTTCATCCCGTTTGTACGGACATTTTTCGCATTGAACGCGACAACACCAGACAAACTGACAATTACATTTGTCAACACCTTCCCTCACCAGAGTTTGATAACCACGGCCACAACAGAGCAATTTGCAACCGTCTGGGCCATCACTCGTCTTGTTACATACTCGGCCTTTGGTTCCAAGCACGTGAAAGCTGACAAATAATCATAATGGTTGATTTCTCACTTGATTTCTGACATACGTATAAATGGTAGTTTTTAAATTTAAACTCACGTCTCGTTTCGGTCGCAATAAGTAGGAGATTCTTCAATGTAGACGAGATCTTTCTTTGTCGGTTTTTTCATCTCTTTCATCATGGGTTTCAGTCTCAATTTGGTTGGCTTTCCGTTGCTGTGGCTTGGTGGCTTGTTCTCACTCCGACGAACAGGCTTGACACGGAATGCTCCTTCAAACTTCTCCCGGATCTTCTCCCCAATCTCACGGAATGGTGTGAGCACTCTCCAACACACCTTCATTGTACATGAACCAGACACTCCATGACATTTACATGACAGACTCATCGAGGTCTTGAGGAGCTGCAATCATTTAAAATCAATGAGGTTTTCATATTTATCACAGGCTATCCGGGTTCTATGTTGGTTCTATTGAAAAACTGACTGAACCTAACTAACTTGTAAGCTTAAGAAGCTAAATTAGGAGACACATTGGTAAATAAATGAATCCCGCAAACCAACTTTGTTTGTTTAACCCAAAGCTGTCTAAAAATCTAATGATAAATGCTAAAGTGTCAATCTACTGGGTGCAACCACATTTTTCATGATCAGCTTTCACCAGTAATCTAGTTTCACATGAGGTTGCATAAAAATTGCATTTTTCTTTATTATATACCCTCCTTCCTGCTTCATTATTGTGCAAATTCATCAACCCATCGGCTGTCAGACGATCTTCAACTGAATCTGCAAAGTCTCTGCTGAAATCTGCCCCATACTTGACGTCCTAAAATTCAAACAATTATTGAAAATAATTATTCGGTACATACATTCCATATCATCTAGTAAAATAGGACATGACTAGTAAAGCTGAGAAATTTACCTCGGAGCATCCTCCCCATTGCCATTTCCCCTTTGTACTCCTCGCTCTGACCTTGGCGTCACAAGAGCAGTTTTGCAGCTCTCCCCTTGCACAAGCTTTCGTCACTTGGTACGCTAAGCTAGCTGATGAGATTGCGTGAACATAAGCGTTTTCTCGACTCTCTGAAAGTATCAAAATAAATTTGTCTATATATAAGTAATAGGTACATAAACTCAAACAGTGTACTCTCATTAAAAGTAAGCAAAAAGCAACAGCAACCTCTAATTTATATCTAAGATCTATTCTTCTGATGCATTTAATCGAAATGTAGAAAATGACGTGGAAAATGCGGAGATAGCTAAATGCAGTCAGAGTCTCTTATAGCCCCACTTTCTACGAATCTTTTGTTTGTAAATACTAGTATAAATGTGGATTAGTCCAGATTGGTTGAGTGCGTTGAAATTACTGTAGTTTATATCAGCTACGATCAAGGCATCATAAATGCTGAGCTAGAAATCGTTTTATGGAGTCCCAGCAGCAGCTTAGGGTGCATGCAACGCACAAACCAAATAGCTGTCGAATTATATTCTCATCTTCGTATAAAATTGAGCTGGAACAAGGGAGACAATCATCCGTAAAACTTTTTGTTTGGCAGATACACATTGTACAAGAATAAGAATCTTTTCTCTCCCTCCCCATCCATTTACAACTTATTACCCTCTTCTAAAGTTAATGAGTGGGAAACAAGGAGCTATCAACTGATCAAGATTGTGTAATACTTGTTACATGCAATTTGGAAAGCAAGCAAAGTCAGCTCCTTTATGAAAATGAGATTTTCCTTCATGAACTAAAGCAACGTAATAAAAAGGTATAATATTAAAGTACCCATGCTTGACTGCGTAAGCAGCTAACATTCGTAAATCATTCAATCATGGCATGTTTACAAGAAATGTACTTACGAATGGTCAGCACTTTGCCGAAAACGTTGTCTGCTTCATGGATCACGGAGCAATTCCATCGATGGGATTGGAGTTGAAACTGACATTCTTCGATGCCCAGCTTAGCTCCAGATTTAAGTGTCTGGAAGGCACAATTAAATGAACCAACAAGGTTACACCTAAGCATTTTTTTCGCTGCACGTTTTAAAGTTTTCCATAAACTACTCCTTGGCTTTGCTTACCGTTAGCATTCTATCATTCCTGCACTTCTCTTTCTGAAGCTCGTTCAGAAATTGAAATTTCTGGCACTCGTGAATGCTACTATTGCTATCTGTTGGAGACGCCATATCATTCATTGGTTGGTAATTATGATCTACTCCAAGCAACCTGTATACATGAAAAGGTAAAAGCATTCATTTCGCATTTTCATATCATCATTTAATGCATAATATGCATGTATTTAATATCATAGGGCCCTTAAGGAATTTGGCAATGCAGATTAAAGGAACAGTAATAGCTGTAAAAATGGTAATTCGAAACTCGTTTTGAGCTACTTGAGTAGAACTAACTCGAGGCGTATTGAACCTGTGTATTATTACATATTATACAGACTACAAACATAATGAGAAAGAATCGAAATGGATAGTACAGCTTCCAATGGGCCTAAAGGGGAAGTAAGTTTTTGTGGAACTGAAGAAAGGTTCCCCTGAAGCCTCCTTAATAGATCGTATTCTCATCATGTCATCATCATCCCACTTTACTGCCAGACAAAATGAACCAAATTATACGATTTTGCTACACAAAAGAAAATGTGCATCATAAACCGTTTTCTAGAATGGTGTTGGCACTCCGTTGGTTTTTAAAAGGCTGACAAATGGGCAGTCCGGTAATGACTGCCATTCTGGAGGATTATCCCAAAATTACAGGGAAGGAATTATCAGGCATTTTTTCTCAACTCCCCTCAAAATAATAGGTTGATTTGATATGCCATAATGCCGCAAGAAAAGCCAAAGGACAAAAAGACATGAATAAAAACTCCGCAGTTACATTGTATGAATAAATGTTGATCTCATGTTATAAGTTTTCCTTGCTTGCTGTTCACTAAAAAATCAAGTAAAGTGGGTTCCAAATAAAAAAGTCCTAAGGATGCCTTAAACTTTTTGGCTCCGATTTTGCTGAAAATTTGTAGGATATATTAATTTTGATGCGCTAGATTACGAATCTGCAATAATTAGAGAAGATTTACCGACCGTGCGTCTCCTGGAGGCAAAAATGTTTAGAAATTAAAACCATTTTCACACCTTTTTTTCCCTCTGGGTGGCGCCACGGTCGGTAAATTTCTCTAATTATTTCAGATTCGTAATCTACGCATCAAAATAATATATCCTACAAATTTTCAGCAAAATCGGAGCCAAAAAGTTTAAGGCATCCTTAGGACTTTTTTATTTGGAACCCACTTTACAATAACAAAAGTTATTATTGCTAATTTGAGCGGTTTCCTCCCTTGCACCACTCTGCCCAACCCAAATTCCATGACATAAGATAATCACCAACTAACTGACTGATTTTGTAAAACAAAACTTTCTTGGTTATTGCAGACAAACAAACGGGAACCACTGGTGCTATAATATGCTGTCATCAGGTCTCATATGTCACACAACCTGCCAAATACAATTCCGTGTATTGTAGATAGTATCTATGATATACTTTGCCTTTAATTTTCAATACTGAAAGTTTTTTTTCTTTTGTCAACCATTACATAACAAAATCAGTTAGGATGATCCGAAGAATAGGAATGAAGTAGGGGCAACGTGAGATCGGACAAAAAATCTAATAAGAAGTCTTTTTTGACCTTTAATACTCAAGCAAATACCTTAAACTTTCTAATTACAATAGCAAAAGAACATTAGGGAAGCTGGTTTCCGCTATTCAGTTGTCTCACTAACCAAAATTCCTCAAATTAGTTTTGGTGGCTCTTTCGCCATAACAAGCTTAAATACATAGTCCAAGTGACTCCACATATCATATAACATAATATGAGATATGATCCAAAGAAATGAAAAGCAAACGAATTTTACGACTTTCCTTATATTTAAGTTTCAAGGCGCTGTCAACTATCATATCCATATGGATTGGCCAGTGAGGATGCGTGTATATCCCGTATGGAAAAAGATATTTTCCCGGTGTTTGACAATAAACTACAAACCGACTAGAAGGTGTCCATGAGATTTAGACTTTACAAAAAGACGCAAATATTCCGTAACATGTCTTCAATATTCTCACAAATATGTGGAACATGGAATGCCTACGTTCATTACTAAACTCTGGACCCTCACATCACATATGATTGTGTCACAGTCACGAAGCAGTCGGCACATGACAAATTGTAACTTTTTACAACTTAGCACATAACTCATATCAAAACATTTTTACTACTTGAGTAATCATGTCCAAAGGAGCAGAGAAAAAGTTGTAAAAACACACATGTCTCCGGTTTGTCAACCGTTTTACGACTTACGATTGACAATAACGCTCCTCTTCTCATTTGGGGTTTTCTCATCTCTCGGTTTTTCTAGCCGTTGTATGCATGCTGATATATACTGCATATATCAGATCACGAGCAAATATTGCATTAGAGGA
>LJIJ01002661.1:0-24835 GCA_001718145.1 Orchesella cincta
AAGGAAAATGCAAAGTAGGAAAATGTGTCACTTTTTTGTACATAATTTATACATTTATTAAAAAATCTCACTTATTTTCTTTTATCGTCACTGGTCAAAAAATCTTTGTACAAAGTACAAACATTACAACATACACAAGAAAAACAACAAAAACAAAAAGCAATTTATGGTAAATTTTCGAGATATAAATTTTTTGTTACTTTTTACGCTAATACAACTCACTCATAAAGCCATTAAATTTTACAACGCTTTAATCTACTGAACTATCAATGCTCTTTTTTAATATCTGGTCTACCACGTTTTCACTTTGGCCAATGGGTACATCCTTCGCTTCAGATCTTGAATGAATTTTTAATTTTACTTTCACTTCTACTTTCCACAAACGGCACGTATTTTTCTATAACCTTCAAGCGACTTCCAACTCGTATTTGTGTACAATCGAACGTCGTTTGCTTATCGGGTGAAGTTCTGTTAGCTGAAGCTGTAAACTCTCTCTGAGATCTACTTAACTGAATAAAACTAACATCTACTAGAACCTGATTTCGCGTGGCAATAGGTTCGGCTTTTAAATGTTTGTTATTGTTCTAACTCCTATAAACAGGGGCCCAGCAGTTAACGCGTTGATATTAAGTTGAAAACCTCGGTGAATCTATGACACAGTCTGCTATAAGAATTTAGGTTGGAAAGCTTCATTTGATTTATGTATTGCCTCTAAAACAAAAACCAAAGTCGAAGTTGTTTCACTTGATGTAATAGCAACACAAAATGGGTGAAACTTTCTATTCTTGTCTGATGTTCCAAATAGAAGTACAGGAAATCCTCCACAGTTGAATTAATCAGCCTTACGAATAGCGAAAAGATTCTGGATTGATATTACGTAATCCAAAATTGTCAAAATCCGTATCCAAGTAGAGAGTCAGGAGTGTCATCATCCACTTTTCCCAATCAAAGAATTTCCGATCTGGTTTCCGGATTTTAATTTTTTTCAGTCTCTTTGTTATGATATAATAAGACGAGCTGATAAAAGAGTGCTGTGAGTTTTATGTGTGCATTATGGACATGAGTATAATCTTCATATATGGTAATCTTTTTTTACAATTTTACAAGCTACCACTACACGAATTTAATGTACACGAACACTCCTATAGTTTTTGTGGTGAAATATTTACTTAAAAAGTGTAGTTTCATTTAATCGGTGGATGTCTAACTCTAAAAGTGACACATTTTCCTACTTTTGCATTTTACCTGAAAAAAGTGGGGGCACCAAATGCTGTTTTTCCGCGTGGACCATTTAAATGCTGCCCATTTTAATGATTGGAAAATGATTATATGCTTTCTAACACGCTGCCTGCGAGCAACGCGCTACTGCTCCGTCTTTGGTTCATACAGCGTCATCACACTATGCTTGCTTATTTAGGAATCCTTAAGATTCCCAAAGGATTCCATAAACTCAATCCAATCCGAACTAAATATCCAGGAACAATCGAGTCAACAAATAGCCCAGAAATCTATTAATTTCGGCACGAACAAGAAATAAAAATGAGTCTTACGGTTGCCTCTAATTCAAACTTTTTGGGCAGAAAGAGCTGACACAAAAGTCTCTGAAAAATTATATACACGCTTGGCCAATTGGCTCAGGTTGAAAAGGCTGGAATAAGGATCAAAAACGAATCAAAAAAGATATGCACAAAAGCTGTGTCAGAGAGAGCGATAATTTTCATTTAAATGCGTAGCTGTTAGCTCAAACTGCCAATATACAATAATTTCCTTGTGTCACGATTGACTGCCACATTAGGCCTCAGAAGCAGGTTAGAACGGAAATTAGGAAAATCTTTGTCAAGGCTGGCATAATTACTGCTAGTCAATATAATGCGAGTGATAGTGAGTGAATGTCATTGTTGAGCACAATTACGCAAATGGATGTATAGCATGTGTTTAGTTTTTGCAGTACAGATGCAAAAAGCAAAAATTGCATGTAAACAAGCATTATGTAATGTTGAGCAGTTTTGTAAATGTAAGCTTTCATATCAATAATATGCACTCAAACGTCACGAACTATGATAAATGGAGCTACGTTCAGCTTACTCCTTTCACTCCAGATTTCAGTTTGATGGCTCTTTCATTGCTAGACTTTTGAGATGATCATATGATATGGGTTTTTCTTGGACCTGATGTATTAGCGTTACTGGCCTTCCAGCGTCGTTTCCATCCTTGCTCCAAGTTGCCATAGTCAGACATACAGCCTCCCACCTCTTTAAAACATACATTATTAAATGATGTGTTGAGCACTCCCCTCTGTTTCTACTTTAATGGACATCAGTTATCAAAGGGATTGCATCTAGAGAACAAGCTAAACTTCAATGCATGAAGATTGAGACCAAACATTAAGTTTGTGGATTATCTAACATAGTCATACTATTTATTTGTGTAACATTTATTGAAATGTTTGATAAACACGTAAAATGGCAAATGAAACTAGGCCTGAATTACTTGTGGGCAGTCTGGCGAAGGAAGTTCCTACGTTATAGTTAGCGCGTTAAGTTCAGTTTTAAATACCAAACTTCCCTCAATAACAAAATAAGAATTTAAATAATGAACGAACTGAGGTAAATTATGCTCTACGAAATTTCAACCAATGGTTGAAATTTCGTAGAGCATATTTACTCAGTCGTTCATATTTAAATTCTTATTTTGTTATTGAGGGAAGTTTGGATTTAAAACTGAACTTAACGCTAACTAATAACGTAGAACTTCCTTCCCACTCCACAAGTAATTCAGCCTAGTTTCATTTGCATTTTCGTGTTACCAACATTTCAAATAAATGTTACAAAATAAATAGTATTGACTATTAGATAATCCCACAAATTAATTTTGGTTCAATCTCATCATTGAAGTTAGCTGTTCTCTAGATCATCCCTTTGATAACTGATGTCATTAAAGTAGAACAGAGGGGAGCTCAACACATCATTATAATGTATGTTTAAAGGTGGGAGGCTGTTGTTCTGACTATTGCAATTGGACAAGGATGGAAACGACGCTGGAAGGCCAGTAAACGCTAATACACAGCAAGAAAAACCCATATCATATGATCATCTCAAAAGTCTACAATGAAGAGCATCAAACTGAATCTGAGTGAAAGGAGTAAGCTGAACGTAGCTCCATTTATCATAGTTCGTGACGTTTATTTGCATATTATTGATATGAAGCTTACATTTACAAACTGCTCAACATTCATAAATGCTTGTTTACATGCCATTTTTGCTTTTCATGCTGTACTGCAAAAACGTAAACACATGCCTATACATCCATTTGCGTAATTGTGCTCAACATGACATTCAACTCACTATTCACTCGCATATTATATTTGACTAGCAGTATTATCCAGCCTTGAAAAGATTTTCTATTTCCGTTCTACCTGCTTTCTGATGCCTAATGTGGCAGTCACTCGTGACCACAGAATTATTGTATATTGCAGTTGAGCTAACAGCTACTGCATTTTAATGCAAAATTATCGCTCTCTCTGAACACAGCTTTGTGCATATCTTTTTTGATTCGTTTTGAGTCCTTATTCAGCCTTTTCAACCTGAGCCAATTGGCCAAGCGTGTATATAATTTTTCAGAGAACTTTTGTGTCACTCTTTATGCCCAAAAAGTTTGAATTAGAGGCAACGGTAGACTCATTTTTATTTCTTGTCGTGCAGAAATTAATACTTTCTGCGTATTTGTTGGCTCGATTTGTTCCTGGATATTTTAGTTGGATTGGATTGAGTTTATGGGAATTCTTAGGGATCTTAAGGATTCTAAATCAAGCAAGCAATAGTGGTGATGACGCTGTATGACAAAGACGGAGCAGTAGCCGTTGCTCGCAGCAGCGTGTTTAGAAAGCATATAATCATTTTCAATCATTAAATGGCATGCATTTAAATGGTCACCGAAAAAAGCATTTTGCCCACTTTTTTCAGGTAAAATGCAAATAGGAAAATGTGTCACTTTTTAAGAGTTAGACATCCACCGATTAAATGAAACTACACTTTTTAAGTAAATATTTCACTTCACAAAAAACTATAGGAGTGTTCGTGTACATTAAATTCGTGTAGTGGTAGCTTGTAAAAATTGTAAAAAAAGATTACCATATATGAAGATTATACTCATGTCCATAATGCACACATAAAACCCACAGCACTCTTTTATCAGCTCGTCTTATAAAATATATCCGATAACAAATCCGAAACCAGAATATAAAATAAAATCCGAAACCAGATCCCGGAAATTCTTGGGATTGGGATTAAAAGTGGATTATGAGCTCCTAAAATCGTATATTGGATTACGGATTTTGGATTACCAATTTTGAATCTTTTACTTGGGATTGGGAGTATGGATTATAATCCGTAATCCCAATCCCGTAATCCGGGATTTTCGGCTACTCAGCACGGACCGACAACTCGAAGGTTGAATTATATTCAACTGAATTGGAACATGATTTCCTGTACTTCTATTTGGAACATCAGACATAAATAGAAAGTTTCACCCATTTTGTGTTGCTATTACATCAAGTGAAACAACTTCTAACTTTGGTTTTTGTTTTAGAGCAATACATAAATCAAATGAAGCTTTCCAACCTAAATTCTTATAGCAGACTGTGTCGAAAGTATTTCCAATAGATTCACCGAGGTTTCCAGTACTTAATATCAACGCGTTAACTGCTGGGCCCCTATTTATAGGAGTTAGAACAATAACAAACATTTAAAAGCCGAACCTATTGCCACGCAAAATCAGGTTCTAGTAGATGTTAGTTTTATTCAGTTAAGTAGATCTCAGAGAGAATATACAGCTTCAGCTAACAGAACTAAACCCGATAGGCAAACGACGTTCGCTTGTACACAAATACGAGTTGGAAGTCGCTTGAAGGTTATAGAAAAATACTTGCCGTTTGTGGAAAGTAGAAGTGAAAGTAAAATTGAATTTCACAGCTATCAAGCTGGAAAAGTGCAACATGCATCTGTCGACAGTTTCAAAAAGAAGGCATTTGTAAGCATGTAATAGGCATAGTTGTAAGAAACAAAAAAATTCATTTCAGATCTGAAGCGAAGGATGTACCATTGGCCAAAGTGAAAACGTGGTAGACCGGATATTAAAAAAAGAGCATTGATAGTTCAGTAGATCAAAGCGTTGTAAAATTTAATGGCTTTATGATAGAGTGAGTAGTATTAGCGTAAAAAGTAAAATTTACCATAAATTGCTGTTTTTGAGTTGTTTTTCTTGTGTATGTTGTAATGTTTGTACTTTGTACAAAGATTTTTTGACCGGTGATGATTACAGAAAATAAGTGAGATTTTTTAATAATATGTATAAATTATGTACAAAAAAGTGGGCTACTACTATGTTTTTTGCCTAAAAAAGTGGGCAAAACGCCTTATTTGGTGACCACTTTTATTTGTGCCTCATTAAATGAAGACGATAGTTAAGTGAACCGCGTCAATTAGTTACGCATTTTTGCCCTAGTAACTGTAAAGGATCGTAGGCTCGACGATCACGAAAGGGACTCTGATTGGATGATACTTCCACCTCCGAGTTATCCGGAAGTAGAGTTGGCGGATAATTGCAACGAAATGTTGAGAATCAACCAATGCAGATGTCACAGATGATTTTTCTGATTTCTAGATGGTGTAACTCAGGCTTACTTTTATTTTCTAGCATTGTCAGCAGGACGTGTTACGTGTTGTGTGTTAAATAAATAGGAGAAAAGTCACCCCACACCACCTAAAAGGAAACGCATAATAAAAATAGGAAAACTGAATAATTTGACTTGAATCCAACGAAAAGTCGGGCACAAAATGTTCAAATCTGATACAACATTCTGTTTACACAAAAAAATGGTTCGATCAAACTTTTCATTTTCATGTGAAAACTCCGATACATGGGTGTCAAATGGCGTCAAGTCAAATTTGAGCTACCCTCTGAGCATGCAAAAATAGTGCATTTAGATTGCATTGACATAGAGCAAAGCCGCATGTATCTACCTTGAAAGGTATATTTTTAATTTCTCATCCTGTCTTGCATTGTCGCTTGAACAATGTTAAGACACGGGTGCAACGTAATACTTCAATACGTTATTGTAAGTTAACAAATGTCACAATTCGATAACATCAGTTAGCAAAACAAAGACACAAGGAACTTAATTAAGCACTATAATACGTAGTACATTCTATATTGGAATTTATTTTAAAGCGTTATCTCACCCAAGTTAAACTTTGTATGAGTTTGTTTGGCCCCAACTTAGCATTTTAGGCACATGTTGTAATTACATATTTGACATATTTTGATGTTTTACTACATATTACATACGTAGTAACATATTACTAACCTTTGCTAAAACCTTCCTTATAAATATGCAAATGTTTTAAAAAACATTCACCTGCAGGATTGCTTTTCTGTTCTAAAGCGTTGACTTTGTAATGTAATGTAAGAAGCATCCCAAAAACAGCAAAATGAAGTTATATTTTTGTAAAATAAATTCGTTTTTGCACAGATACGATATATATATACTACATATTAAACAACGTTTAGAGCATTTACACTTACATATATCTTTTGGTACGTTTAATTATATAGAATGAACAATTCTAATAATACATTTGTCTGCAATCATTCATTTCCAATTTTACTTTGCACGAAACGATATGTATCCCTACTATGCTAAGGATTTCAATTTTGCAATGAGGTTTGTATCTAAAAAGGGTAACTACAAATGTGTTTGCAAAAAAGTTAATTTTGGAATTTTGACTTTGGATCTCGGGTTGTTCCTTGAGTGTTTCCTTTTCAATGGGCGGCAATAAATAGTAGAGTTAGATAGAGAAACAAGCGACAACACAAGAGATACTTGAAATGCATATATTTGCACCATATAAAATTGTAATATCATAAAATATTCATTCTTTCGTTAATTTAAAAACATAAGGCACGTTCAACTATTTCTTGCACCAGGGTCTTCGGACCCCTAGTTCCGACTCTGCTTACAAGCTTAAATAGAAATAGTAGAATGTTAAGTAGGAAGTAAACCACCTTTTGATGTATAAATTTCCGACATTCGACTAAAAACAGTATACAAGAAACAAAAAGAAGGCCCAGGTGTAAATAAAATACCACCACAATGTTGTCCTCTATTGATAAAGCATTTGCTGATTGTGGTAGCTCCAAAATTGCCGCCCTCATAGTATCATTCCAGGTGTCAATTCTAAACTTCCATTCTTTCCACAAGTCAAATAGTCCGGATTGTACAATGGACAAATATCGTCTGTCAAGCGTTTCTACCGGTAAGCGAACACCATAAATCATCCATCTATGCTTCGTATCACCGTAGGATACTTTGCTTCTAGCAATGGTAGCTCTGTTGACACCCCGTTTCATCAATTCAAAATATAATTTTTGAACACGATCATAAGTATCGACAAACACATCTCGTCCACATTCTGCAATTTTTGTAATATAAAAATCTAGGTCGATCATTTTCTGAGACTGAGTCCAATTTAAAGGTACCGTAATGATTTGCTTAAGTGCATTTCGTGCATCACTTAGGTTCAAATTGACTTGCTTTCGTAAATAAATATCCGAAATTGTGACAGTATCAGTGGTCCAATATCTTTGTTTATCCCAATCATAATTTTCAGAATTCTGAGATAAAAGAATTTTAAGTTCTTTATAATAAATTGGCAAACTGAAAACTGTTAAATTGTTACCAAATACTTCCTCAAAGGTCTCGATAGTTTTTTGAGTTAAAGGAGTGGTCAACTGGTCAATGTTGTTGCCCTGGTAGTTGTTGGTCAGAAATAACCCAGCTAAAATCCAGGACCCAGTGACTAATCTTACTCTATTTATTTGAGACGATGACTGAGCAACCAAAATATTGTAAAAGAACATGGTTGCGAAGATGGAAACACCCTCAAACTCTTTTGCTACAATATTATGCCAAATAAACATGCTTAAATACAGTAAATTTGCTGTAATCAACCACGTATTTAAGTCAAATGCACTGACATAGCCCGCAAGAGATAAATGTGCAGATTTTGATATTGGCACACAGCTAACAAACTCAACTTTATCTAAACGAGTTGAGAGCAGTGCAGGATTACTTGTACGATAACTACCAATTTCTGGAATATCCGGATAGATGTATTGTGAAAGAGTGTATTCTATAAGTGTACAATTTTGAAACAGTATTTCATAAAGTATGGGCTCAACATCGTGATCTGTCACTTTGTTCCAATCAGACAGATATGCATTTTGCATCGGCAAACTCTCTTTCCGCGTGTCTGCGCTGGTAATTAGCATGCTTTGCAAACATGGTAAAAGAAGATTTTCAACTGACTTACGATTATCCGTAGAATCGCTGTACGATACCAGTAACGGGTCTAGTGTTGGTACTCTAGCCTCACTTATTAGAGACAAATAGCACTGATACGCCTTTGTCACGTCATGAAAGTGTTTTCCACAGTGCTGACGAATAACATGAAAATAGTTACTTTCATCGGGACATGTTTTAACGGATCTTTCGGTGATTTCAAAACATCTCTCCAGTTTAGTAGAGTATATAGTAGAGTGCTCTACAAAGAAAAACACCTTAACTGGGTCATTGAAGATTAGAAGGTTAGGCCTACTCAAGTATGTGTGAATGTAATTTATGTCATCGAGGTAATGACGATTTTCCCGTTGTCCCATCCCAGTTGACTTTACATTTACGTGAATAAAGAATGTGGAGCCCTTTGTTAATGCCAACTCGTTGTTCAAGTAGTTAACTCTGTGATCAAACATCATATTCAAAAACCTGGGATCCAGGTTGTACAGTTCGTGTGTGTATTTCCTCAAATCTACACAGTGGTTATTAAAATAAATTTGGACGAAACAGTTCAGTTTTGGTGGCGGCAACGCGGTGAACAAAAATCCACTACTTTTATTCAAATCGTAAATTTTACTTCGACAGTCTGCATCCTCCGAAGACGATGATTTTGTTTGGTATAGGTTGAATGACAGCACAACAGGAAATTTTAACGGCTCAGCAATAAGCGAATTATCTTTTCCCTGCAAAGCAAATAATCAGCAAGTTTAAACAGTTTTGCAACATATTTTAACAAGTTTTGTGTTAAATTGTTTTTTATACCTCAATACGTACTGCAGCTATGTGCACCAGACAGTCCTCAAACATTTGCAGATTATTTCCAAACGTTACAGTATTATACTGTGATGTCCTCCAAACATGCTGAAAAAGGACTAGAACTGCAAGTCTCAAGTTTGGTTTCATATTGATTTCTAAAAAATATTTGTTTCTTCTAACAAAGTTTTTTATGTTTAACAGTGTCAATTTAAAATGTTAGATACTCTGCCAAGCATACGTTGCTAAAAATGCACGGAAAACCCATTAAACAAAAGTTGCGTTTTCATGTGGAAACTTGCACTTACTTTAAATAAGCAATTGGAACAATGATTTTGTGTTACTAAAACGTTATGGTAATATTGTGGTAGTATTTTACATAATTAAAGTAACCAGTGAATTTAAGTTAGTAATCTAATTTAAGTTAGTTTAAGCAATTGTATTGTAATTTTGATATTACTCGAATATGTGTAGCTGGGAATCTCTGCGTGCTGGTGAATTATATAGTTATTAGTGTATGTTATAAACTGTGTCGTGTCGAATTTCTACTATTTCACAACTGTAAGTTTTTCAACAGATTGCATTGCTAGTATGAATTTGCATCAATGCATTTTTTACCCAATTGGGTAAAAAATGCTAAGGGTTTGCAAAGTTTCTTTTCAAAAATTAAAGTTTTTAATGTGGCACTGCAGTTATTACTTGGAATTTTCGTGATCACTCGATCGACACTGGACACTTTTAATATTTTAAAATTGTCGATTTTATTCAACCTACATAAAAACACACTTTGATTTACACTAGAATCAACAAAAAAGAGGGAGTTTAACCATTAAATTTGAAACCGTTTAAGATTTTTATAAATGACTTTCAATATGTACACGAGTAGCTGGAACATTCATATGGATGAAGTCTCCATTTTGTAAAGGATTACAAAAGATGAAAAGTAACAGGAGTAAAGGCTAATTTCCTAGACCAGACTTAATTATCAGAGCTACAACACAGCTGCCCACGCAGAAATAAAATTTCAAGAATTATTGTTAAGTTTTATTGCTAATTCATGATTAAACCCAATATTTCCGAGAGAAACGGACAAATGTGGGTTTAATATTGTTTGAAACCATAGTTTAACGTTGCTGAACGCAAATAACTACAACTTTTCAGAAAGGATAAGAAGCGAATTTTTTCGCGCTGAGTAACCAGAGATTCCAAATTCTAATATATAAATGCCACAACTTTCTTAGAATGTTAATATTTTTCAAGCTTTGAAATATTTAGTAGCTCATGACATCTGCTTTTGTCATGTTCCTGACATAAATCTACATGGTAAGGATATCCAATGTGTTTTGTAATATAAAAAGTTGCTCATTTTACCAATCTTAACACAGAGAAGAATACGGAGCAAATTTTAGGAAAAGGATCGATTTATGGTGGTCATTGCCTATCTATACCCCCAAATGGCAAGGACATATTATACTTTATACAGCTATTACGTGGGCAATACTCTTGTATGCCTCTATGGTATGACCAGGTTTTGGCATATGCAACACAAACTTTGAGTCAGGCAACTTCAAACTTCTGTTGGATCAGATATTCTCACCCTAAGTATGTAAATGCTATAACACGTCGAGTACAATACAACTAAAATTCAATCATACTAATTGACTATCAAGACTTGGTGAAATTTATTAGCATGCCAACTATAAATCTAAAGAGCTCAATATAAATAGTTTTCAAATCAGTTTGTGTTTCAGATTTATATTGTATTTAATTATAATGCAATATTGGTAGCTTGCAACACACCTTTATGATACGCAAAAAAATAAGATACCATACCACCTACAAGTTCGTAATTCAGAATTTGAAATAATCAAACCAATGTTTTTTGCTTGGTAAATTTGGTGTTTGCAAAGTCTCCATTTCGAAATTTAACAATGTCAACCATTAGTAAATCAGGTAAAACGCTAAGTGTTTTGTAAACTATTCATAAGCACAAAATGTGATACAATGCAGTAACGTTTGAAATAATTGTGAATACGTAAACAAAAATACGCTAGGAATTTTCTAATCTAAACGGAAACTGACGAAAGCTTTTACCATTAAACCCATTAAACTGCTTTTGTATCTCCAATAAAATTTGGCCCAGTTTCTACAGCAGTTGTCTGTCTACATCAATGTCTGAAAACATTGCCCAAGGTAAAACTCGTGTCATTTTCTAATCCAAATGGGAGCAATAATGAGCTTCAACGAAGTTCTTCCTGTCCGTCTTCCTTAAGATTTAAGTGAAAGCCAAGTTGTCGCTGTTTCGGTGAGAAATGCTCACAAAAGCTACCAAAAAGGATGTCCAATCCTTAATAATATAAGTATAAGCGTTCCTACATGATGCATGTAAGTTTTGCTTAAACTTTCTAAAAACTTATTGAAATGTAATATTCTTTTATTTTTCATTCGCTTGCAGATATTCACTTGTTGGAAGTTCAGGTTGTGGAAAAAGTACCTTGCTTAACTGGTGCATTGGTTTTGGAAAGCTGGGCAAGAAATAGATTCTGATGTATGTCTCCAAACCAGCAACAAAAGAGAGCGGGTTTCGTGGCCCAAGAGTCAGATTCATGCCACAGAACTCGCTCTTTACACTGAGCTCACTATAATGGAAGCAGTTAGCTTCTACGGACAAGTTTTTGAAATAAAGAGGGAGCGAGTTGTGAAAGCTATAAACTTCCTGGTTGAATTACAAGATTTACCTCCAGCCACCGGTGGAAAACGCGGTAACGACGTTACCGGGAAATTTTTGGGGTCCACACAGAAATCGGGAAATTGCAGGAAATTGGGACCTATTCTGTACAAATAGTTACCGGGAAGAAAACGTTTTTTCCGTCAACGCCTCCAGCAACAAGAAAAATTCGAAGATTGTCTAGTTGGGAAACGAGACGGGTTTCGTTGGCAATCGCGCTCATTCATGGTCTCGGAGCTACTCATTTTGGATGAATCGGTAAGCAAAATTAGTAAATTTGAAAGGAGATGGGTTTGTTGGTCCTATGAAACCTAGGTGAAACCCGGTTCCATCGTAACACTCCGGCAGGACAGCTATGAGTTAGAATTTGCAGTGCATATTTTTCTACAACTTTTACGAAACAACGAAAATATTGAAGAGTGTTTGCAAACAAAACATTGTGGCTAAAATGTTGAGTCAATTGTCTAGCAATTCACCGTTTGAATTTGGGGATCCAATTTATGGCAAGCATGATATGAGTTTTAATGATTTTCTGGCATCCGGACTACTTATAGAATTTCTCTTCTTTTTTCCACTCTGTACCAGAGTTATTAAACCAGGTCGAGCGATTGTGGCAGGAATTGGATAAATGAAATTTTTGGCAGGTTATTGGTCGTCCATGTGGGAATCACTCTGATACAGACGGGAATATATTTACTTATTCTGATTTTACGTTTTGACATTACCATCTACGGAATTGCACGGGCTGGCAGTGCTCTAGACACTAATGGCGGGCGTGAGTGGAATGTTGCTGGGGTTTTCTGCTGGTGAGTATTTCAACAATGAGTTTGAGGCTGTGAGTTTGACCAAAGGATTGTTATTTCCTAATCAAACACAGGCGTTTGCAGATTGGGTTTAGTAACAGGTAAATTTATCTATCATCTATGCACTATTTATTTTGATGTTTTGTGAAATTTAAACATAAATGATCAGCAATCGGAAGTAGTTTACTGGAAAACACAAAGTAGCTATACTTTAACTAAAATATAAAACCGAAAGGTCTAAAAAACATTTTAAAAACTATAATATGGAGAGTTACCATTACCAAGTTTAAAATCCGTTTATAAATTTTGAGAGAGACTCATTATTTGGGTTTTATTAAATATTTTTAGTGTAATGCGTACTGGACTAACAAATTCATTACAGGCCAAGTATTGTTCTAAAGAGCTCAATGTATATCGAGTTTAAATAGTATTTTACTTTCGTTGGATTTCTGCTTGATTCTCATATGAAGGGAAGTAATGGCAAAACTGGTTCCTTTTATACCATCCTCGACATCCCAACTCATTAATGCCTTTCTTTTTTTACATTGTATTGTTTTTCCACAGAAGCAGAAGTATTGGCTGCTTGCCAAATCCATCTGTTTCAAAGAATCTGATTTAAAGTACTCGTGAACATGGAGTGGAAAAACTGCATGATGAGCTGAGCAAGCCACCAGCAAAAAATTCGTCAAGAGTTACTAGGCCGTTGTGAATGACATTAAGGACGCGTGGACTTCATTTTTATAAGACCAGAGAAAAAATGCAAACTGTCGCAATAAAGTCAATGTGAAGATACTAAAAAACAGCCGAGTTGCGGATTTCGATTCTAAACATACATTATATTCTCTGTTAATTAGGCACTACATACAGTAATAATGTATATTAGCTTTAAGTGCAACTCAAAGTAACTGTGCAATGTCCTCATCGTTAATATTATATTTCTTATTTATTTTAGATTAATCAGTTTGTAATTGGTTTACCATGATAATGTGGGCTATATGGGCCAAAGGCCAGAGAAAGCCTTAATAAACATTCATTCATTCATATTTTCAGCCAAAACTTTCACATTTTCACTGCGATTTTCACAATGTCCCACTCATATTTATAAATACTCGCAAAACAAATTATACAAAAATTATAGCTGATAAAAAACGTTTTTACATTTTAAGTAGTACCGCGCATCCCTAATAAGTTTCTTATAATTAGAAAGGGACAATTAGGTGTATTTTACAGCTTCTCTGGAAATAAAACAAAGTATCAAAATGTAGGTTATCTAATTTCACAAATGACTGACGGGTATAAAAATCGTACACGTATCAAATTGCAAAAACTGGTTAAATGGTAACGCTGTAGTTTGAATGAAAAAGTGTGCCGAGTCAATAGTTTAGTATTTTCGTTGCACATGCTCGCAGGCAGACGTTTGACTTCAATTTATGTACGTAAAATGTAAAGTTTGTAAACAAATTAAATAATTATGCTTTTCGTTAGCCAACTCACACTGGGAAGTTTGACGCAACATATACAGATCACATTAGTTATTACAAAATCACCTACTATGAAACTTGGAGTCTTACGTGGAAACCAAAGATAAATTATTTAAGAACTTGATAAATAAATACAACTTCCGGAATTTGCGAATGGTTGCTAATAGTTTATTTATTTTGTTATGACCAATTACAATTAATTAGTTTTTAACAAGCTATTAAAAATAGTTTATCGCATTGATAACCAGAAATTACATTAAGGAAGCTTAATGCAAACTCACCTGTTTTCATTCAACACACTTGATCTATTATTTGCTTACAATGATTGAGAGGTGGCAATATATAAGTTGCTAAAAGTAACAATTTTTCGTAGATTTGAAATACATACCTATTAGACGAAAAGCGCTCTTTCAAAACACCATATTAGTATCTGCGAAATTCAATTATTGCCGGTTATGAGTTCCGCACAAACAAATTGTTGCTTATAATTTAAAGATATTTTAAAGTTTAACCAGACCTTCGCTTTAAAAACAATTGACACACAATACACTATGATGTAAGGTGTAACTTAATACCATCATAAATGTTTACAATACAAATGGGATGTTACTACCTAACTAATAGCAAACTGACGATTTTATCAATGCAAAAACTGAACAAATTCAAGGGAGTCAGCTCATCAACAAAATTGTTATGGCCGATGTAAACTTTGAGACAAGAAAGAGCTCTGTTGCGCTTAACCAATTTTCGCTTTTTCGTTACGGTTACATTTGCTATTAATCTAATTCGCATTGCAGCAGCATTCTTTTTAGACACAAAGAAAAGACGCCCAAACGTAGTGGTGTACACAGCAAGAAACCAAGCTGTACTTATTACAGCTTTCACATACAAAACCATCTCAGGAGGTGAAATATCTCTTCCTAATGAAACTACCAAGAAAGAGTTCAAAATAATGCCAGTTATTGCAAGAAAAAGCACACTGCACACTAGCATGTCTTGCTGTGCGACATTATAGTAACGACTCAAAATTTGAACCAGTTTGTAGTAAACTACGTTTCTGGTTGATACAACAAGGGATCTAACAAACCTTACGTAACGGATCATGCAGTACGCTGGAACCAACGAAAAGCAAACTAGGAAAAGGACAAAGCTTCCCGCATTATCTAAACTTAACCAAAACACAATAATGAAGTAAATCGTTAGCTGGATGATTGCAATGGGATTCCATAGCCCCAGTTTTGTTTTGGTTTCTGTACTTCCACATCCCGTATAGTGAAGTAGCCAAATGGAGCCAAATTGCAAGGAAAAATCCACATTAAACCCGAATATGAAAGCGCAATCAACAGAGGAAATAAAGTTCAGATACGAGAAGACATTTCAGGAAAGCAGCCGCCTTTCCAGGAGACGTTAGCCCGAACCTCTTAACATCTGAAATCATCAATCGTATCGCTCATAATTTTTTTTAAAAATTTGCTGTTAAAATATACCTTACTTTTATGATGACGTTTTTCAAAGCTCCGGAACAGGTTCAACAACTCGATAAAGCGCCACATTTCTTTTCGAAGTGTCCATTTGACTGAAGAACCAATGGAACCTATAAGCGCAAACAGCAAACATTCAACTAAAGTCACCATATCAGAACTTTTCCTTGCATGGATGAGTTGAATCCATAATATGAACGCGTAGAGCATCATAAATATAGTTTTAAGACGATCCCTTTCAATTACTTCTTTTTTTGTTGGAACCAGTATTTGAAACTGCGAGAAAGTAAATGGAGAGGTTCCCTGTATTTTTTGTAGAGAAAATAAAACCTTGACATATCGAATAAGGTTTTCTTGTAAAAGCATTGTACAAGGAATATAACTGTGAACGCTACGGCTGATTGCTTATTGCGACGTCGAGGGCGGAGTAATAGCCTTAAATGTTATAAACGATCACCAGGTTGCCAAAAGACCTTCATATTGTCCAAACAATACAACATTTTAAAAAACTTCCCAATTCCCATGGAATTTTATGCTAGATAATGATCAATTGATTACCTTTTCCATATAAGCTGACTTACAATCAGTTCTTATTTCTTTTACTTCTTCTAGACTTCTTATTCTTCCAAACTATTTTTTTAGTCGCATATATTATTTTTTGTTAATTTACCAAAGAGTAGGTGCGGTGCTAATGTATTTGTAAGTAATCTGCTGGTCTATAACAGATTGGTGAGAGGTATTTAGTTTGCCAACCTTAGAGATATAGATTTAAAAAGTATTTAGATAAACCTCCTTTGCTATTATCTTTCACATGTGTAAACCATGAAAATACCAGAAGTATGAAATCTACAGAGAAGTAGCACTAAATTCGAAGCCTGGATTTCCAGAGGATATGGAACATCACATAGACGTTTTATGTTGTTCAGCATTCCATTAGACATTTGCTCTTTAAGTATTGTCACTATCCTTCTGATTAGCAAACATACATGATATTTTACGGTTTCCAGTTGGCCCTTATCTGCTCTTTATGAATTATGTTTATATGGAAAGTATTAAATTAGTAATTTCTCCACAATAAAAGAATGCCAAAGCTTCAACTTTATTGTTTTTCCACCTACTGCTAAATAAAAAGAATCGTAAAATCTTAATGTAAACCTCATTTGGTAAGAGCGTTTGCATGTATAAAAAAGTCTAAATACCTCAAGTAAGCACCAAATCTTGTGAGCTGGAGAAGCGAGCTTCATTATTTTTGTGGAAAAAATAGCTTCTGTTGAGTAATAAAATTGAAATCCCGAATTCCGAAGAAAATTTAAATATTTAAAGGTTCTGTGCCAACACTGAGTATAATCTGAAATAGTAATAAATAGGACGAAAATAATATGTATCTATGTAATAGTATGAAGGTATATGTTTCTAAGCTAAGAATGCAAACGAGTAAAATTAATCCCAATATAATTGTAGCCTTCATTTAACACTCAATTCAAATGCTTCAAAAGATCACAAAAAAGTTTGCCACATTCCATGTTTTTATCTATACCTTTTGGTTTTACGGAGTTCAATTTATTTTCAAGGTTTTTTGTAACAAACAATTTTTATAATACTTAACAACAAATATTTTGTATTTCGCCCATCACGTCTTGGAAGCAAAGTCCGGTCGGTTATATGAGACGGTTTTTATCAACCGAAATGTCCCTTGAGTAATCCTAAACGGGTACTTTATAGGAAACGCCCATGAAACGATGGCACACCAGGGAAATTTTGCAAACAATGTCCATAAAAACTTATATCACCAGCAAGCTGTTGCTTTCACAGCAACACGAACGCAAAGACGAAAACACGAATAGAATTGGTAGATGAAGCAAAACGGAAATAATTACAATTGAACATTACAAAAAGTAATAAGTGAGTACTGGAGATGCAAGCAAGATGAAAACAACAATTTTCATTAAATAAAGCCTATATCGACAATGAAGCCTTCCGATACATTCGGAACGTCGTTGGGTACAAAGAGCTCGTCCAAAGTTCCTTCCGATAAATACCTAAAAGAAGAGTACAGAAGGCTTGAGAAAAGGAAAATGAATGAGCGAATGAGGCCTGAAAAATCATTGAGTATTTCTCAGGCATAACCCTTTTCAACTAAACTGTGCTTTAAAATGTTGACATTTAGATTATGTTGGCCTTTTGAAGAGAACAAAAATGTGAAAAGACATGACCACAAGTATGTATGTTGAGCACTGACTGGAGTTCTATTCACTCACTCTATGTTTTCTCGTCGACTTACCCCGCGGTTCTGTGGTTAGAACCAAAGAGTCTAAATAATAAATTTGCGAGCTATGCTAATTAATAAAAGTGGTTTTTCACTTTCTAACATTTCATGTCGAGTTTTCAAACCAGGAATAAAAGTAAGTAATTAAGTTAGCACCCAACTGAAACACCCAACTTAAAAATCAGAAAATGCCACATATTTCAAAATCACCAGAAACGTTAACACACTCAGAAATAATTTCCCACAATATAAGTAAAGCAGTAATGGATTAAAACATTCCGTCAGACATCAGTTGATTGCGCGATTCAAATTATAATTATGAAAGCCACCTTACCAAGCACCATCAAAAAATGAAAACTTTAGTGTGCAGTTTCTGTAAATAGTTTATATCGCACCGGAGGAGCTGGTTTCTTGTGAACAAATTTAAATGTAAGCAAACTATGAAATAAATCAAATTTGAAAATTAAAACGCTCAAAATTTGTGTATGACGTAAATGGTGCGAGTTTTTTTATAAAAAGGCATATTGTTATTTATTGTATGGTATAAATGAATTGAAGTTTGCCTGCTTAAGCTTTAAGCCAATTGAACATGCTAAAGGAGGAGAACTTAAACAGGAAAAATAAAAATAAAAAGACCTAAGAAAAATAAGGAGTATTAAATATTTATTAAGCCAAACCCCCTTTCCAGCAAACTCACACCAAGTATGTTGGCAACGAATACATTTTGATATGGTGGCTTCTAAAACTTTAGTACCTAGAAATATAAGACGTGGACGTTTAAAAGAACACGTCAGCTTTATGTTTAAGGTGGTGTAAAATTATTCTTTCTCTCTAAGCTCTGTTTGCTGCAAGTTTATAAAAATTGAATGCCTGAAATAATCATTCGGATTTTGTTTATTTTTTGTATCCGTAAAACAAACTTACAAATGAGGTTACAGTCTTGCAATGGAATATTTTATCTCATTATAGTAATTTTGAATGTTGAAGTTAAACCCCACGAACATTCTGCGGTGATAGACTTTCAAACTCACTTGTCCGTTTTCAAAAACTGTGGCGTGCACTTCGTTTTTAATGAAGTGAAAATGGTAGGATACCGTTTCTTTAAACATACTATTATGTTCCAGATATAATTCCGAATAATCTTTAATACTTCTTATTTTAGCTAAGAAAAAAAGGATTTTACTACATGAAACCACTCGAGTTTCCTATCATTGTATCCCGGAGTGTTTATGAAAAGTACGGATCGGTCAAAAACAAGAGTATCGATTATGGAGATTTTATTTGCGACGGTAAGCGATATTCTATAACAGGTGGGAGAATTTGTTTTCAACGCCCCACCCCCAGCCAAACTTGGATGCTTTGCTCAAATTTACATAGTGCCAAAATCATGCAAAAATTGGAACCGTCACTACAGATTTCGATACGGGCGACTTGTGACACTTGCTCCTATAAATGACATGCAGGTCATGTTTGACTATCGTATTCAGGAACGTACTTTACATACAATGAAATGCTGTGTATTCACCATTCATGTGGACATTTTAATGTCAGCTAACCCAAAGCCAATAGTAGATCACAGACCACCATTCCACTACTTAGACTTTTTAGAGGCATGAATGACAAGGCGAGTTGATACATGCAAACCCAACTCGCCTTAGTTTTGGAATAGTTATGCAACCGTAGTCAATCCTTTAAAATTTCTTACAGGAATATTAACTTGTACGACTTCATTATTATCTATCAAATGGTTCATAATTATTGCTCAGAACAGGCAAATTGATTACAACCGATGTATTGTTACGTACTAGGTGCTAACTTCGGCCGTTTACAAAAATTGTTCAATATCATTCCGAAAAACCAATCAAGCTTACGTGCAATCAATGACTTGCGTCCTGATTGTCAAATGTTTTGCTTGGATATGTCGGTGGTTTGACAAAGAAAGTGCCACATAATATGTACCTTACGCAATGGAAAACTGGTGGTTTGGATGTTGAACCTGTTTTTTTGCAAATGTTGTTTCCGAATCATACATTGTTGTCTGAGTCTTGGATTTTGATGGATAATACCGCAATCCCAACATTTGCTTCTGTTAGCTTTCCAAATGCAAATGACGAATTTTCCTTTTCCACTCGCTATGATTTAATGAGTTATCTCACTTGCGTACCTATCAAAAAATCTTCTTCGTTATCTCTTGTTGGATATGTCAGTGCTTTTGATTTGGCAACATGGCTTGTTTTCGCTAGTCTTTTAGTGCTCAGCGCAATAGCATGGAATTTTATCTATAATAATAGTAAGCTTTTATGGAGAAAGTTTTCAGTCGGTTTCTTTTACAAAATACTTTTGGGCCAGTCCACTGATACTATAAAATACGTTAAATGGGTCACAGGTTCATGGGTATTGGCAGGCATGTTTCTGAATTACAACTATCAAGGAAGTAATATGACCAACTGACAGCACCCTGTTCTCAAAGAAATTGGAAACCTTTGAAGAACTTTTTCAAATAATTTAACATTGTACTCGCTTCCGCTGCACTTCGCGAATGGAGCTTTTTATTACTTATGATTTGGGGGATGGACAACTTGGGATATCAAAGATGTAACATTCTCTACTTATTATTTAAGCGGCAATCAAACATTACAGAAGCCGCCGCTTTGTCAAGACTAACAAACATTCTCAAGACTCCCAACAATAAAACCGAAGCTCAATTCATGCTTCACTTTAATTACTACGTAGAACAAATTTCAAAATGCGGAAAAGATGCTTTCGTGGACACATTTGCAAATGTTGATAAACTACATTTAGAGCTACGAAAACTTGGAATTGACGATGAAGACATTGCCGTGAGCAAAATCCTCTTATGGGACAACTTTCCAAACTATGTTATTTGAAAATTTAAAGTACTTAGCGGAACCATTCGCAAGACGCCGTTTTGCACTGCTTCATTCTGGCTTACTACACCTTTGGAAAATTGGCAACATCGGATTGACACGTGGAATGATACATTGGCGGCTTTAAAGAACGATACAGCATTTGTTTCCTCTGCAAAAGCAATTTCAACAAGGGATAATATTGTTGTAGTATTTTATGTCCATTTATCACTTCAGTAGAAGGCAAGGGGGGATTTTTGTACCACTTTTTTTTGTATGCTGTCCTGCATTAAATTCTCGGCAGAGAATTAATACATGGGACCGTATACCCCATAGTAAAGGAAGGTATGCAACTTGTGGGCGGGGCTATTTTACATGGGAGGGTATATATGCATTACAAAACAGAATATAAAAGCTGAGTGTTGTCATACACTCTTCAGTCGTCGTAAAACTTTCAACCACTAATCATGGATAACTTATACGTGCATTTACAAAGCGATTCGTCGCCTACCTATTTCCCTCAGAACAAAATAACTGATTTTCGGAACCAACTTGCAACGCCTTTGGATATAGATCCAACAATGTACGAAGTTGCATTGGTGCAGTGTAGTTATGTGTATAACCCACCACACATAAAAAGGGAAAAGAAATTGCTCAGCTAATTGTTTATAACGAACCAAAAACAGCAGTGTTTGATAAAACCTAGCAACAACATTCTTTGACATTGAAAAATTATACACTGAAAAGAATACCAAGTATCTGGACTATGTAATGAATGTTGATTCATTCAAAAGTTACAAAACAAGCAGAGGAAAAGACCTGACCGATCGCGTGGACGCCAAAAACATCGAGCAGATAGATGAAAAATTCCAAGCAAAAGAACACGTACTCTTTAGAGAACACTACACCGATTTCTTTTACACTGGAGAAATAGATAATATTGCTGATTTGACAACCATTTGCAACCGTGTATTACTGACATTCGGTTTAGTTGTAGAATACGATGGAACCCAAGTGAGACTAGCCTCAACCGATAACGAAAATGTGTTTGAGGTTGATCCTAGCGAATGGTTGACCAATGTTTTTCAAATGCGAGAATTCAGAAACGACACGAGAAAATATTTGAATAACACTACGTGGACCGACGTAGACGAAGCAAAGTTAATAATTTATGGTGGTCAAACTGCATTGTTTAGAATTCGTTACATAGAAAAGGAACAAATAATTGGACCTTTAAAAATTGAGTACAAAGACAAGTTTCTCGGGAATCAAATCAGCTCCGAAATAGTGGAAGTGAGCAGTGCAGAATATTTTTCACTTCTATACAGAAACAAATGTGGAAATCCTACAACAAAGTTTCGTTGTCGACGAACAATTTTTAGTGTTTGCCTTGAAGAAAATGTATTTAATTTGAGTGGCTTGTTACAGAGCTAAACAAATGTGTAAAATTTATCCTGTTTGAACAAGAATTTAACAGAACAATTGTGAATCACGAAATTATGAAAGGAGTTTATGATATAAAATTCGATGACCAAATACTTGCAATTCTTGGCCTAACAGAAACGTCACTTTTAAAGAAGACGGAAAACTCGATCGTGTTAAGAGCTGATTTTGGACCCTTCTTTGGACATGGTCAGCAAAGAATGTATATTTACGCAGATATTATTGAAAACCAAAACATTGGTGGTCAGCTTGCACCACTTTTGAGAATAGCCGATTATAAAGGAGAAATCGGGAAGACTACAACGAATGAGTTTGCCCATCACCATTACGTTCCTCTCAAAAATATTAGCATGGACCAGATTCGCATGTATATAAGGAGCGAATCGTCAGACTACCTACCAATTGAGTTGGGAGCGTTCAGTGCAACACTTCACTTCAGACGAAAACGTTACTAAAATGGCTGTGGCAATATCACATCAAATTGGTGGTGGGTTTGAACCTGGTTTGCTTGTTTATCGTCCAAGCGTTCGCAGGCAGCACGGTCATGGACTTGGTGCATTTTTCGGGCGAAGACTAGCTTCCCGCCTAATCCCATTGCAAGAGATTTCCTTTGCCTCATGCTGCAAAGGCTGTACGAAATGTTGCAGCAGACGTATTAGACGGGCGTAGTTTTGGAGACAGCTTAAAATCAAATGCTGTGGGGTACTTAAAGGGGTGGGAAATCAGTTATTGAATCAGTCTGGTTCTGGAATTAGAAGAGGAGGAAACGGAAGAGAGCAGCAAAACCAATAAAATCTCGAAAACGAGCAAAGCGTGATTTTGTTACAATATTTGACTAAGCAAAATGGCTAAGGCAAAGCAATCCGTTCCCAAAATCCAATTCGTCCGTTCGGAGACTAACCTTTTCGAAGATGTGACTTATGATGTGAGTATTCAAAACACTGCATCCGTCGCATACTTCCCCCTACATTCAACGGATAGTAAAACATCCCCAATCATTTTTACAATCAATGGAAACGACATCCAGTATTTGAACCTAGCAGAAACCAAACTTTACATTCGCTGTAAGCTAGTTGACAAAAATGGAGCCGACATCCCGTTGGAAAATGATAAACTAGTCGCAGCCTACGCTCCTGCAAATAACTTTCTACACAGCATGTTTCAGAATGTGACTGTGCACGTGAATGATGTTGAAGTAACATCAAAATCAGGGTACTACCCATACAGAAGCTATATTGAAACCTTATTGGCGAAAGGAAAAGACTACAAGAAAAGCCAAGGGCAAGCGAGTGGTTACTTTAAAACAAGATGCGAAAAAGATACAACGGACGGTGGCTGGATAACTCGCAGAGACCTAGCTGATAAAAGTAACACATTTGAAATGTATGGAAGGCCACATCTCGACCTATTTCATCAAACAAAACTCATCCCTCCAGGTGTCGATGTCAAAGTCACCTTCTACAGAGCAAATGACGAATTTGCAATTCAAGCCTTGTACGCTGCAGCTGCACAGGGTATTCAAATTCAAATTGAAGAAGCCCAACTTTATGTAACAAAACATACCATTGCTGCTCCTGTGATGGTTAATATGCTGAAACATTGGGAAGCTGGAAGTCCTGCAGCCTTTCCTATGCGTGAGATCCAGATGAAGTCTTACAATTTACCAACAGGAACGCTCTGTCACTATAATGAGAGTTTAATTAGTGGCTTCCTTCCTGATCGAATTGTGCTTGGTCTTTTGAACGCCAAAAATGTGCACGGGACTTATGATACAAACCCTCTCGTGTTTGAACACTTTGGCTTGTCCCAAATTTCTGTGACATGCAACAGTGAAGAAATAACTACTTTTTCTATGGATGTTGACTTTGCAAATGGACGTGCAGTGAGAGCCTATTCGTCCGTCTTTGAAGGTCTTGGTTTAGCAGATTGTGATTCAGGAATTGACTTGACTCTTGATGAATACATGTCATCCAAGACTGTTTTCGTGTACGATCTTAGGCACTTGAGAAATGCTTTTTGTCCTCCTCGCCATGGAAATTGTGTTATAAATCTTAAATTTAAAACGGCCATCCCTGAAGCCTTAACAGTGATGTGTTATCTGGAGTACCAGTCAGTGCTGTACATCAACTCTGACCGTCAAGTCTATTTCAGAGATTTCTCTAAGCAGTATTAGAGATGGACACTGTACAAATTATTAAAACAATGGGCGTGCTTTTTGGAAGGAAGAAGAAGAAGATTCAATTTGGATGCATTCCATGCGATAAACTGGATAACCTTCAAATTAAAAGCTACCCCTTTGCAATATGTATAAATGATCAACCTTCAGGAATGCCTGGAGCACATTGGATAGGAATCTACATTGAAAAACGACGCAAACCCATGGAATTCTTTTGTAGCTATGGAAAACCCATAAAGACTTATGCAGACCACTTTGTAAAATTTGCTCAACGAAACCATTTAAAAGTTAACGAGACAAATATTTGTTTGCAATCCCCATTTTCGGAAGTCTGTGGACATTATGTATTATATTATTTGTACAATAGGTTAAATGGATGCAGTAGAAATGCGTTTTATGCAAAGTTTTCCAAACATTTGGAAAGAAATGATAAAATTGTGTACAT
>LJIJ01002662.1:0-24798 GCA_001718145.1 Orchesella cincta
AGAGAAAATGGGAACAAAACGCTTGGTCTGTTCTATGTTTTTTAGATCGTGGAATAGTGAAAGTGTCATTATGAAATACAAGTGATTATCTGGTGTATACGTCATAGTTAATCCTGTTTATGGATGGAGTACGCTTGGCTTTATAAGCCTTGATCATCTCTTTTGTTTGTCTGCTGACGAGTGTAGTTGAGGGATGGACTCTATAATACTCAAATTTTATGCCACGAAACTACTGCTTCCTTTTTTCCCACGTCTCTGATTTACATTTCGCTCACCACAATTTTACAGTGAATACTTAAAGATACATTTAAACTTGAGCTTATAGTAATTAGTAGATTCAATGATTTAGTGGAAGTACAAAATATTAGAATGGTCTGCTACTCATGAGCAAATCCTTGCTTGGGGCTATCGAATGAGCATATTATGTAGGTCAGCAAAAGTCGTGGGAGTGGAATAAGTTTCTTGCAGTTATGCTGGACACAATTAAAGAATGGTTACATTCTACTCCTACACATGCTGGGTTCATATAACATTCGGAGAAATCATTGCGACACAAACTAAACCCGTTTCGTGCAAATGCACAACTTCATCTATTGCTCCTAGAGGCATTTTTGATTGAGCAACAACTAGCATCGCAAATTCGCAACAAGGAATGGGATGGAAAACTCCAGCATTATTACGCAAGCAGCCCTTGCTTGCGTGCTTTCACTGATCCGTTTCAAAATTCAAGTGAGACTTGCTCCCCTGAATTTGAATTTTATTCCAGTGCAACACAACTTGAGCAAGGCGGTGGGTACTTTTTTTTACCAGCAGGGCAGCATAATAATCCTCTTGCTGTTCACAAACGGTATCCCAAATATTTCAGTAAGTGTACACAACGGTATGTATTTTATTTTGATTATCTTCTCAACTCATGCATTCAAGCATGCAGTTGCTGGTTCAGCTTAGCCTACATTTTGCTTCTGTGTTGCCCATATGTATTCCAGGGAGGTAGAGACAAGAGAAGAGACAACCAAGTCACGAGTGGCACAGTTGAGGATGGTATACTTAAACCCAAAGCGTTTCAGCTCAAGGTTACTGGTAGTTCGGTACTATATATTTACTCGTTATAGGTATTTGCATGATTGTCTTTGATTCAGGCCCCGGATATGCTTATGACGTGAATCTGACACACACACTCCACGAACTATGTAAGCACGTACACTAAGAAAAAAGCAATTTGCATGCATTGCCGTGGTGTACAAGTGATTTCCTCTTAGACAAAGTAACTACTAAACTGACTACATTTACTTGAAATGTGCTTATAGTTCAATATGTATTTTACGACCAACCGGATATCAAACAAATATCCATCAGCTTTAGATGGAGACCGGAAGAAGATAAAGGATAACGGTTTATATCTTAATTCGGATATCCCAATATACAGAGTAAACTATATAGTAAGCATATGATATACCCTCCTACGCTCCGTGAAAACAAAGATGATAATTGTGTTTATTTATCCGCCTACCAGATTTATCCTTCGATTGAAAAATGGCTAAATTTTTTATGCCATCTTAATTATATATAGTATGTTGTAACTCAGTTTTAATTATTATTTTCTTCACGGTTGTTGACAGACGCCCACACAACTTTCACGTTTTTTATGCTATTTTGTTCTTGAAATTGCTTCTTGCACTTATAGGATTTGCTCTAGTTGTAAACAAAAACAGTATGCCTACTTGTTGATAAGAAAGAGAAAGAGGCTCTTCTAATATCCCTCTAATTCTTCAAGAATTTGTCAAAATCACAGTCGCAGTTAAACTAAATGCCAAAAGTGAAAGCTTAATGTACTTTGATATGTCTTTGTTTAACTCTTAAGTGTAGTAGGTGTAAATGAACGGGATGTACTATACATAAAAACTCAGAACTAGTGCACAACTCAAGGAACCATCACTTGTCAGTTTTTTATGTTGGTTTTGTTCTAAATACGTTTATTTAAACTTCTTTTAAAGTGACAAGATGAGCACTCAACCCAATTTTATGTTTTCAATCCTGTGGTTGAAAGCAACAAGCTTTTTCCAGAGCGTATATAATTCTGAAACGCAATGCGTATTTATAACATAAATATTGGAGAAAGTATATTACACACTGACATGAAAAATGCAAAGCATGTTTACTCTATTTTTCTTTAGATTATGAATAAGCACTTCTCTATGAGGATGTTTTTAAGCTGTTATTAATCTCATCACAATGTGTGTAAGTCATGATTCCAAAAAGGGAGTGAAGTGAAGTCGTCTTATTGTTGTGAGAATGTTTATAAAAGTACATGTTTGATAAGAATATGAAATGATGTGATATGACGTTCTGCACGAAGGAAAAGAAGTGAAGACATAAGTTTGCTCTACAGGCATTATCAGAACATAACCGTTTCTCAAAACCAGATTCTTTCCGCTATGTTCTTTTTTCTCTTGCTTCTTCTTCTTCTCACAGGATATTTATTTCGCACTAAAAACTTCTAATCTGCAATAATATGTACAGAGTTCAGCTCAGCAAGTGGTATCCTATGGTAGGTTACAGGGTTTTACTTATGTGAAAATAAAATTCACCAAGCGTAACAAGAAAATTTTACTGAGAGAGAGCCAAAGCAGAAGCGGATGAAAGGGAGAGGAGTTTGCCTACATTCTGTGGTCCTCCGGAAGAAAACAGTAGGTATAAGAGATAGCCACCAGCATATACACGAGGATTTTGCACAAGGGACCCGAAAAAATGGGCAAAGAAGTAGAGAGAAGAAGCAGTCAACCCAGATCTAAACGAGAGATCTCCACTTTTAACACAACATAATATTAGGCATATGTGCTCGTATTGTAATAGGTACAAAATTGTAAAACGCTCATGACATCATCTCCCCCACATGTATACAAACTATACTTTAATACAACAAAATGTTGATACAAGAAATCATCTAATAATGCCCCAGTTTCTCTCCCCTCAACAACTTGGTTCCACATTATACATATTAGTTACAATGTTTATAAGATAAGATGTTACTTCCACTGGTAAGACAAAGAAGTGAAAAAATTGCTCATGAGAAAATAGCGTGGAAAATGGGCAAAAAATAGCGGCGTACAAGTGGCCATATTAAGGGGGTAGTAGTTATTGCAATGTTGCGTTTCTATAACTGTTCTCTACGATCAAACACTCACGCTCACGCTGTGAACCTTATACCCTATCCTATAAGTAATAGTTGTTAGAGGGAAGAAAAAGCAAAGCAAAATGCAGTAAAGTGTACAGAGCGAGAAGCTTTAGACAGATCATTCAGGCAATTGACCTCAATCTTCTCTTCCTCTCTTTTTCCTCTTGCTTAAACACATTATAGGCAGGCAGGCAAAAGGCCGTCGTTCAAAAGTGCGTGTGCTAAGGGAAAGGCCCAAAAAAATACATGCATTCACTTCACATTCATGTATGCATGTCTACTCCACAAGTACAAGGAGATGCCATTTTCTTCCAATCTTTATAGTCTAAACCCTCTAAGGGATCTAAATGGGGAGAATGAAAAAATATAAATTGAAAACATTATACTTCGATCGTCTTTGCCTGTAGATATCCTGATTAATTAAAGTAACTAAAATTAATGAGCTTGAAGCACACTTAAAAGAGTTAAATAAGAGTTATTACATTATGCATATTGCAAGAGACAATTCATATGCATGTCAAAGACATAACCTACATATTAGTTACCTAAAGCGTCCAACAACTTCCCTTATGACAGACGTGCCCGGGAATGGAAAATGCAAGCGGGAGAGAGGCATTGACTTCTGCTGATGATTGTATTGGAAATACTCGCGTTGTAAAAGAATTGCATATTGCATCTATCAATCGCAAAGGCGCTCCAATAGCTTCTGCTAAGTAATCTTCGCATTCATTTATAGTTTCCCTTGTACGTGTAAAATATTTTTATAATTTTGCAAGTGACGTATTATTCGAAATTGATTAGAAAATGGCTATGTGGTTAAAAATGTTAGTCGTAATGACCTTCATTGTGATGGGCAAAGGCGAACCTAATAAAAATCTTACGGAAGAATTTAGAGGTAAAACTATTACTTACTACTGCATAATATTACCATGTTGCCCCATTATTTCGTTGTATGTTATAATACATAATAGGATGTTTTGTAATGAAGATATAAATTAGTACTGATTGTTAATAAATATATTATTATTTAGCCATGAACTGGACCCAATTACGAGATTACGTTTTTGAAAACACTCCTACTACAACTGAAAGTGTAGTCCATCATTATGTGCAGAAAGTTTTACATGGAATGGAAGGAATGGAAGATAAGTTTAGTGGTGCCATAAAGAAGGAAGTAAATTACTTCACGGACGGAATGTTACATATCTTGTGAGCACCACCTTTGTGTTAACCATGCAATGAATTATAGTATGTATATTAACGAGGTTTCTTTTGTTGTTGATTTACAGTTACGGCTTTATTATTATTGCATGCGTTATCTTTGGAATTATTGCATGTGGCAACTTGCATTTCTGCTGTGCAATTTACAAGACTGAAAGGGACACACATAAGTAGGTTGCGTATTATTTCATGAATATTTTCGATATGACGAAAGAATCATTAAACTAACGGAAAATTAAAATGTTTAAATAACAAATTATAGATTTGTGAAGGAGAACTGTATCGATAAAATCAACGAAACTACCACCGTTTGAGAATTAATTACTACACCAAACTTCTAGAAACATGGACATTAATAGAAATGTATTTTTGCAACGTTCCGAACCCGGGCACGTCTGTCATAAGGGAAGTTGTTGGACGCTTTAGGTAACTAATATGTAGGTTATGTCTTTGACAACATGCATATGAATTGTCTCTTGCAATATGCATAATGTAATAACTCTTATTTAACTCTTTTAAGTGTGCTTCAAGCTCATTAATTTTAGTTACTTTAATTAATCAGGATATCTACAGGCAAAGACGATCGAAGTATAATGTTTTCAATTTATATTTTATTTAACATTTTTAAGTTGAAACTAACAGAAATAAATTTAATTTTTAAGTATGTATATCTCTTCTTTTAACTTCGTTTTGTAGTAAATTTTATTTACAAATACACATGCATATCCATAATTTGCACTTTTTGCATAATGGGTAGTCGACCATCCAGCTAGCTATCTCCCGTTGTTCTTCATCTTTGACATCTGGCAAATCTCTTGCAATGCGGAGTCTGATAATCTCAGCGTATGCCACCATATTACACGGCTTCATGACCTTCTTCGTCCATAAAACTCTGCTGTCATCAAGCTTTAGGATAACAAGACCATCCAAGCTACGCAGCCGAGATAAAGCGACATACCTACAAAAAATTGAAATGCTTTCAAAACATGGTTATTATTTAGTTAAGTAGTTTATTACAGAACTTACGCCATTCCTGCTGTAAACATTTCTCGGCCCAAGTAAATTGCTGCTCGTGCTAGTGTCAGCCCCTGCACCTGTATTTCACAAATTAAAAGTTGTATTCATCTTAAAATTCGCAATTAACTTGATTTGACAAAAGATGTGTTAGTAGCAACATTTGTATTTACCTTATGCACAGTGCAAGCATAGCAAAGAACAATTGGAAATTGGACCCTTGAAAGCCGGTGATGGTAATTCCCTAAAATAACATAGGAGACAGCTGTAAAAATATAATTTAGGCATGAAATCTGTGTTGAATTTTGCAAATTTACCATCATATTCAAAAGAGTTGGCCTGAAGACGATAGCACCCATCCTGATCTAGCAAATGCGACGAAACAGCATCGTCAAACTGAATTGCGATGTACTGTGGCTGTTCCCCGTGCAAAATGGGTCCGTCCCGGCGAACAGCCCATCCAATCCCTTTAACGGTGCCCATTGATCCGTTTACAAGACCCCCTTCTACTGTAATATTGCGCCGTGATTCGACAGCCTATAGCTATCAAAAGCTGGCTAGGAATTCCGCCGCATTTTCGGTCATCGCGAGGAATGTATGAATCTGGTGCAATAGCTCCGTAACGGTCAGGATCAGCAATTTTATCGATACAATTGATTGTATGTATAGAATTCCCTCCAATTCTCAGTTCTTCCATTTTCTGCTGGTTGTATCCATCAACTTGGGAAACGTATGGGTATATATGAAGGCTGTCCGTAGCAATTTGAAGTAGCTCTTGATAGCGTGGATTTGAGGAAATCAAAACGCGCTCGCGAAGAGGACCCATGTCACTCTCCATTAGATCTCCAGTGCGCAGCTTTCCCAAGAGGTTTCTGAAGATATTATCATTGCGTTGCCGAACAACGGTCGTCAGCTCGTAAATAGTGAATAGGTTCCATAAATTGAGCTCGTGCTTCATTGTTATTGGTTGCTGAAAGCACCAACTTCCCAATACCGGTTTTAACTACATGAGATACACAAAACCAATATTTTATTGTCTGTTACTTTGACGGCTTGTAAATTTTAGATTTTTAAGTATGTTTTATGTAAAACTTGCCTGAAGAAGGTCGCCAAATAGCAGAATATTTTTATTTCCAAATGGTTCGTCCACGCTAAATATGTCCCGAAGACGGGAATCAATATTATGGAGTGTTTGGTAGTTAACCATGGAGATTTCGTCAATAATAACCCATTCAACATTCCGCAAGACGTTCCTTCTTTCCTGAAGCTTTTGACCACCCAGCTTTTTTATTTTAGGGACGTAACCATTTCTTTCTATGCTGAGAGAAAACAGCTTATGCAGTGTAACACCGGCAATATTTTTAGCTGCAGAACAAACACAGCATTTTACATTTTGTCATTGTAGTACTATACAGCATTTGTAGAATCATTTTTTTTACCTGCAACCCCAGTCAATGCAGCCCGAACAATAGTTTTTCGTCCATTGATAGCTGTGCGGTTGAGGGTTTCAATTAAAACAGATAGAGAATCGATCACCCAGGATTTTCCGCACCCCGCTTCGCCTTTATATCAATTAATAAACAACATATAGGTAGTTAAATAATAATTAATTTTAAAGTAAATATAAATATAATAAATGCAAGCTAAAAATGTGCATACCTTGAACAAAGAGGCGTAACGGTTCCGATAAGGGATTAAAAAGCTTCTCTTGAACCTTAATGTATATATGCCGCTGCTCAGCGTTCATAGTATTCAATCGTTCCTGAAGTAGTGTTTCAGGCGGAGGTGGGTTCTGCCCATTATTTGCATCTGCCAAGATGTTCGGAGCTTGGAAAACTTCTTGTTCCGAAAGTGGTTCATATACTTCCTCAAAAATGTTTTGAACGTCGTCACCAAAGGTATCGTTTATGTGTTCTTCGGGAGAATCTGGTATACCCCTTGGGATCAGCAGCTGAACAAGGGCTATTTTGTAGTTCTTGAGCCAATTCAGGGCGAACAGCTGGATCATCAGCATGAGTTCGAAAGGTAGGTCTCAAGGCTTGAAAGGCATCGGTGACGGAAGGATAATCATCAAGAAATGACTCAACTGTAAATGGTTGATAAAGCACTATTAAGGAGTAATAGTAATTTTCCTGCTGTGATAGTGGATCAAACTGAGGTGACTTTACGATTGCGGCCTGACCCCGTCGTACAACGCTTCCCTTTCCATTCTTCAAAGGAATCCTTGCTCGTTGCTGTCGCACTGGTTCATCCTCCTCATCACGATACTCAATGTTATCTCCATCCTCGTTTTCATCGTCGTTATCCTTATCACGCTGGGCTGGTTTGTAATAAGCAACAAACTCAAGTAGACAAAGTTGTGCCAGTTCGGCAGGTCGGTTAATGTATCTATCAAAAACATTAAGACAAAACTGTTCCGAGCCAGTTCCAACTGTTTCCCTTCTTATCATACGAGTGCGATCCTGAGGTTTACATGTCCCGACAAAAACAAATGATCTGCTGCTCATCCTTAAAGGAAGCCGGGCGAATCTAAAGCCAGCCTCAGGTGCTCCAACCTCCCGTTGTTTCATTATAAGGGTTGCAATTTTCTTGGCCTTTGCATAGTAGCTGGAATTGGAATCAGCCTGAATTTCCTTGATTGCATTACTGGTTTCGGCACGGCATTCATCTGGTTCTGCTTTGCTAATGTACTTTGCGATGTAGTACGCTACTGCTTTTGCATTTGTGATGACTTGAATATCCATATTACATTTTAAAATCTGCAAAAGAATGGGATGGTAGTTGTTGATGTAAGTTTCATTTTCTTTTCGTTTTAACTCAACGAAGCGACCTTTATTACTTTCCATTTCCTCCTCTGTATAAATGCGAGTTTCCTTTGACACAGCTTTAGGGAAAGCAAATCTGCATATACCGTTTCTTTTTTTGAAGCAACTCTGAGTATGTCTGTGGCTCTGATATTTTTCAACCATACTCTTGCAGCAGACATCAAGTGAGCAGGAAATGTTTTTGTCAATGAACTCGATACCCTCTGGAGTATTCCATGGTGGCATTTCCTGTAACCAAAGCATTGCGTGAACATGAGGGGCACCACGATCTTGAAACTCTACTCGATATGTGTAATCAGCTAATTCCTTTCCAAATATTTTAGTAGAATCCGTTTTCATTATAGTAAACAAAGCACCAACTCTGTTGCAAAAGTGTCGTGCAGATGCCACCGGATTTTCATTAATTGCATCCCGCTTTTCGGAATAGGATAAATCTTCAGGATTCACTTCCGCAAATGGCCCATGTTTTGATTTCCAGATAGCGGTGAGTGAATCTTTTGAATTAAGGTCATCGTAGGAGATGGTTAGAAATAAATGCGGGGCTCCAAGTTGAGAAATCATGGCCGTGATATCTCCGCCGTATTTCTTCCAATAAGATGATGTGCCTCGGATCGCTACCATAATAGTGTGAGCAGTATTTTCATCGATGCGAAGTCGTTGATCTTCATTGTCTATATTTCCATCTCCTTGTTTTCTCATTTTCCCGCATATTGCAATTTTGTTTTCTACTGTGTCTTTATCCACTTGAGCTAAAGCGTAAAATAAGTATTCGTTGGTCTTAAATCTTGGATCATCCCCCATTATCCTGCTTTGAAAGTAGTCAAGCGTTGTGAGTTTTGCTGTTCTTTTCTCGTTTTTCCCGTTGACCCCATGTGGGAAGCATTTGACAAATGATAACTCTTCTAATCTATTGTGCTTGTCCGAGAATAGTGGCCGACCTCGTTGTCGCTGCAGATTTACTCGTTCTTTGCCAACCTGATCTCTGAAGTCCTGCACCTCAGGTTCAATAAAGTCGTCGGCTTGAATTACTGAATCAACCATAATCCGATTCACAAATGGTTCTGGATGAAAAATTATTCCGGGACTAAGTTGCGGGGCAGTGTTATTTGTAAGCTGGTGGTTGTTCAAATTGATGTGAAACTGATTGACGAGTTCTTCACTCAAAGGCACACCTTGCACATCTACAGGTGGAAGCTGTTCTTCATTATCAGGTACTTCTTCTTGAGGAATACGGAATACCGATACCGGCTGTAGAACAAACGAATAGCGATTGTAATTATTATTAATGTTGAAACCGACTTCTTCTTCTGGAATGATCACAAAGCTGTCTTGTGGTTGGTAATTATGATGAAGGATTTCTGTAATTTGTTCCACAGCCTGTGCGGCGCTGTATTTTATTATACACGCACGTTTTTCTCTGCCACGTCGCAATCTGCAATTTGAATATCCTTTTCTGCCTCTCTCCGTGCGTGGATGACTATCAAAGTAATACACATATCTTCCTGATTTGATGATTGCAGTAGAGTATCCATTTGCTGTGAAGATAGCGTAGTTATTATTCGAATCAATAAACATGGTTAACGCTGTATTCAGACGAACGTAGAATTCAGGAAAAACTGCATCAGCATACTTATTGAAGCCCCCCAAGATAGTTTCTCCGTCCATATTGAGTTGCAGATTTATTTCTCCAAATAGCCTTATTTCACCTTGCACTTCTCTGGCATCTAGGCAAGAGTTGTTGCCATCCGGATGTAGTAAGTCCCTAATGGATTTGTAGTATTCGTTTCCGGTGTCGAGAATTTCTTTGAGAGCATCCGATGTCCAGGTTATTGGATCCTGGTAAAATGAAAATGCAATTGCAACTGCTGCCATTGCTGTGCATTGATTAGCTGCATCGTAATAGTCGGCCTGTGATTTAGTAGCACGTAAAATTGCTCTGTTGTTAGGTAGCGTTTGGTACCCAGCCGGTTGTTCCTCCTCCTCACGTGGAGGGGCAGGTGGTTCATCGTGTACTCTGGTGTCATTTCTATTGTTAATGACTTCATGAAGCTGAAGATCTGCATCCGAAACATCCTGAATTAGAACGTTTTCGTAAAGGTGATTGTTCCCCTTCAGCCACAATAATGCCTCCCGAATTTTAGCAGGGCGTACCTGGTATTCAGGGATACGAGAGTGTCCAGATTCATTAACAATAATTAAATCATTATTTGTTCTGTTTAAGGGGAGTTGCTCAATCACTTCTTCAATTTGCTGTGGAAAATGAATACAGGATCCCTTAATTGCAGCTTGTCCTCTTCCTTTGCACAAGTGGAAGATTCGCATGTGGGGTTTGACTTGCGAAATTATGCGAATTTCTATTTCAGTCAAGTCACTTATACAGGGTGGAGCAACGGATGGTGTGAGTTTGTTGAAAAAAGCTTGAGGCGGAATTTTGTATTTTCGAAGGTGAGAGCTGCATTTGCTGCAAACTTGAATTTCCTCTAAATCATCAAATGCTGTGCAGTCAAATTTATGTAGTTCTTGTCTGAGGATGTTGTCTACCACTACCCGTTTCTTGTTGTGGCAGAACGGGTAGAGCATTCGTAAACAAACCGGGCATTGATGGGTTGGAAAAACATAAATTTTGTCATTATATTTCTTGTCCAATTGTAGTATTTTCTCCTGCTCCCTTTGTATCCTTTCAGTTTCGTTGTACAAAACTCCATCAGATGAAAGACTGATAACCTGGCTTGTTGCCGTGATGTTGAGTTGTGGCTGTGTAGGTGCATTGTTGTTGTTAAGGATTAATTGTGAGTTGTTGTGGTTTGGATTAGACGCAATGACATTGAGAGATGGATCTGGTAAAGATGGGTAAAAATTAGTTTGGGGAGGTGTAGATCCAGAGTTTAGTTGAACATGTGAGTTGTTGGTTTGTTGAATCAAATAAAAATCGTTGAGATTTTGATTTTCTAAGGATGGGTAAGCGTTGCTTTGGTTAGATACAGTTCCCTGGCTGAGTTGAGCAGGTGAGGAATAGGAAGGTGTTGTTTGATGCGACAAAGGTCCATTGAAGGATGGATTGGTGACGGATGGGTAAATGTTGGTTCCTACTGGATAGCTAACCGGCGAGACATAATTAAAATGTCGTTGATCCAATTCCTCCGTATTGAATCTCTGGCTTACAGGAGTAACACCTTGATCTGATGAAAGGCTGTTAAAGGGTGGATCTGGAACTGCAGGATAAATGTTTGGTTGTCGTGGTGTAAGAGGTGGTTGAGGAAGACTGTAAAAGCTGCTGGGTGGGTCAGCTGGATTTGATTGGTTGATTTGATTTTCAGGTAAACTGATGAAGTAGTTTGGGTTTCCAGACGTTGAAGAATCCAAAGTGATTTGGTCAGGTTCAGACGTATTGTTGGGTGGACAATGTTCAGAGTCGTTGATTTCCTCAGGCGTTGGTGTATTGCCACGTTGGTCCGGAACGTTTGCATTGTTGCAAGTTGGGTTTGGTGTTCTCACACGCTTAAGTGATTCCCGAGTGACGTTGAAAACTTCACTGAAGTATCTTCGCAGAGAAAATCTTCGTTCCGAATTAAACTAAAAAAGTAAATATTAGTTATATTACATATTAGATATTATGTAAATTGTAATAATTTTAACGAAACTAATTGTTAGCTTATAATCATACGATAGTAACATTTTCAATTTGATTGGAGCTATGGGTTGGGTTTTCAGTATCATTTGATGCTCGCTGTCCATTTTGTCCGGTGAGAGTCTGGCTTACGTCAACCGATGGACGGCTTGTGGAATCCACATTTCCGTTGGTGTCCGTTGACACATTTTCGGATAAACGTTCGTTTCGTTGACGGGCTGTTGACTCTTTCTGGAATTAAGTAAAAATCAGGACATATATTAACATTTGAAATCTGTAATCTGCGTTTTATATAATTTAGTAAGGTATTTAAAAGTTACAGATTTTAATGCTTTATCCTGAATCCGCTTCTGTATAGCTTTACTTCTGACATCAAGAATAGCTAAGTTGACCGCCTCATTTATCTGTAATGATTATCCAATTAAGAATTAATTCATCATGAACTAACAACCCATGTTGTATTACCATAATATATTATGGAATGCACTTTACCTCACGTCTGGTATTATTTTGTGATGTAGGTCGGCCCTTCTTTCTAGAATTCAGCTTTTCTGCTTTTGAAGTTTGTCGCTGATGAATTTGTTCCTTAAACGACATTGGTTAGAAAGTAAAGAATAAGTTTTTTGAACGAAAATTAATGATAATTCGTGATTCGGAAATATTTAAATTAAAACTGCGTAATTTAACCGTAGGCAAAACCTATGCATTGGGTTACATGTATATTTTTCACCTTCACTGCAGTTAATTAAAATTTTATTTCAAGGTGCGTTTGAAATTTATAACATAAAATGTCTCTTATTTGTTGTAATATTTGCTATTAGTAGGTTTTGCAGTGGATTTAGAATAGTCAGAAATAAATGGACCACTTGGGGCTAATTGTCTCCCGGGCCCCAGATATTGCATCTAAAAACCTTTTTTACTCTCTACTTAAGCATGCAAATACTGAAGGGTTTCAAAGGTTATCATAGTGGCAGACAAACATGCACGTACATCTCAATGCTGGTTGTAAATTTGACTATATAGATATGAAATATTGTTTTCATTCGTATGTTTCTGTAATATTACGAGAATTCGTAATAATAAATATTAGTTGAGGATGAACACGGACATGTAAAATAGGTACACTATTTTTAATAACTGATTAGGAGAAAGTTAAGCATATGTTAGAAATATTTTTAAGGCTAGTGTTGTGCTTTTACTCAACTGCACATTTGCATACACTTTCACAACAACCTGTCACTTGTTAACTTAAAATAAGCATTAGTAACTATGCATCCAAATGTTTGAGTATTTCTCAGAACATGAACGTTCAAAATAACTTTCATGAACATGTTTCTAATTGTTGACTAAATGATGACGGTAGATAAATCTATAAGTTAATGTTCAAATCATCGTAATAATTGTAAACAACTATGTCATTCAGTAAATTTATAAATCAAGTATAATATTGGGTGTTAGGCCGAAGAATTTGCATATAGTGAGGGCAAAAGTTTACTTATAAAGATATACACAACATTTTACATTGCATAATCGTAATATTGTGGAAGAAAGTACCGATTTCAGATATCGATTTTTTAAAACAAGAACCAATATACATTTCGTGTGTGGTGTTTAATTTTTGGGAAGTCTTGTAATGGGTATTTGAACATTAACAACTAAAGAACGATTGTTTAAAATTTTGAGAATGTGATTTGTTACCCTGTAAGTTTCCTGCCATAATTTCTGCAAGTACTTCTTTTCCGGAATCGTGCCATCAGAAAAACCAGTGAGAACAGTAAACGTTTTAGCAAAAATTGAGTTTTTGTTTCTGAGTGTTTGATTTACGTATCTCGCATCGTACGCTTGAACAAACGCGTCTTTAATCTGTTCTTCTGTATATATTTTTAGTCTTTCTGGACACAAATTGGCTTCAGCCATGATGTAAGAAATAATAGTTAAACCATTATTTTTTCCACATTTAGTTCACTATGAAACAGCTTCAATATTTATATCGTTTAAATGTTAGTTGAGGAATAACTGGTAAAAAAGAACAATATAAATATTGTATGAGAGTAAAAAGAACTGTAAATTGAGTAGAGAAACTGCAGGAGAACAAAAAAGGAAGCCGTTTTTGTCCAGACTTTTTTTTGATACAAGTGTATAACCAAGAAGCTGCGATAGGACGACAGAGTAGCATAGTTGAAGAAGCATGCTTGAAGGGGTGATATTGGCGACAGCAGTAAAACACGTCTTTATTGCTTTCTCATATCTTGAGGTGATGTATGGCAAAACGCAGAGTGTATATTGTAATCCAAGTTACAAAGACAGGACAGAGTATTAATTTGAACTTGTTAAGAGATGCACTACTATGAAATGAAGTGGTAAATCAGTATTCATAAAGGAACTGTTGCTGTATGTACTTCACACTGGAGTGCTGCAGGATATCAAGCTAATAAGTAGTTTATGCAGTATCATTTAACCCCGAATCCCCAACAAAGTAACGTCACTGCATTCAACTTCCGTCTCCATGGCAATATGAATGATATTTATTTCTATAAATGTATTTTGGAGAGTTCAACTTATACCAGAGGTCCGTGATTTATGTAACTATCAGCCCATGAATTAGTCAGTCTTGTGGGTATGAAATTGTAACATGTTTTCTAAGCGCATTACATGTACTTATATGACTGCATTTATTCAATTGTTTTAGTTTATATAAGAAAGATACGCAAACTGTATTAAGCAAATATGTTTTTTTACTCTTTCTTTCTGTGACTAAATAGGAATCCAGAGTATCTTCATGCAGTAGTTATTTATACATAAAGAGTGTGTCATACGCACAGTGAAACCACACCACACATATTAGGCCTCGTCGTTTTGATTTTGCAGTCATGATTTGCAAATAGGTAAGATAGCCGTCTCATTAGGAAGAAGTTTGATGTGCATAGTGATGTAGCGCACACACATTGAAGCATGAAATGGATTTGATTAAGACAAAACCAAGTGAGTGAATACACATTTCTTGAATGTGTATTATTCGTATCCGCACGACTTATGGAATAAATATATGGCTGGGAGTACACATCACTTATCCCATATTATGCGGAAAGATGTGCAAAAAGTATTTTCTTTGATGGTATGAGATGTTTGTGACGATGCGTTGTTTTCTGTGGAACAAGCATAAGGGAAGCTCTGGTTTGAGTTGTGCAAGACGGAAGTGTGTAACAGGAGATGAGAAAATGTTGAGCTGAGAAGTACACTATTATGCATTTTTTGTCAGATACAAATCTGAGCGATCTCACAAGTTTGTTATACAAACAGAGCTGTTTGTGAGTCAGGTTGTTTGGTTGAACCAATTTTTTGTTTTGTTTACGATGAGGACGCAGGAAATGTATGGATTGCAGTTTTTTACTCCTCAAAAATGGGGCTTGATTGAGATACGCATGTATGTTGTCATGTGTGTTATAATCAACTGGCTGGTGGATTCTTGTTAACCAAATGACTTACGAATTGCGCTTAATGGTTATGTATTTAGAATGAAGGACGAGAGAAACGTGTACAATAATATATGTATTATTTTTATAATGAATTGTAAAACTGAAGCAATTTACAAACATAGTGAATTGTCGCAAAAGCAACTTTTAGTATACATAGGTTTAGTTATATTTACGCAGCCGAGTCCATGTTTGCCGAGTTTGATGCACGAGCGTACGATTGTTGAGTCAAAGTCAAACCATGATGTCCAGCATACTTCACCTAAAAGTTCACACAAGATGTATGGAGCAGTAAGACTGGGGTTTCGTATGATAACGCATATGTCAAATTATTACAATAAATGTTATGACTAACCTTCCTTGCAAATAGCAATAGTAGTTGGCTTGCTGAGGCAATTTGAGTCAACAGGAATGGTAGACTGGGAAAGGTTTTCGTTTGAGCTGTACATGCAATGGTAGCATTGGAGTTCTAAAATTAATTAAAAGAGAACATTTTCAGTTGAATTGCAGTTTGAAAAGTTTGGCATGTATTTAATGTTTTGAATGTATATGCAAAATGAGGTTACCTTTCATAATGGGGACGTCCTCGTCAGTTGATTTTGGTTCCTTGGTTAAATAAATAACCAGCATACAAATAGCAACGACAGCGAGAACTCCAATGATGCCTTGGACAAGTTTCAAGAAGTTGTCCGGACAGGAGCGTTGATTGACAACATTTAAATTGGAGTACGGTATATTAACTTCCGAATTATTGGATGGCATTATTATAAGTGTTTATGTGAAACGTTAAATAAAAGAAACTGTAAACTAACGCTTAAAAAGTAAATATGGAGAGTTGATGACTATGATGAACGATAAGTATGAACTGGCTCTTGTTGTTGACTCTATTACAGCAGTTATAGATCAAATTAGTATATTTAACGATATATCACAACAGTTATGAACTGCCCGTCGTTAAAAACTATTTGGAAAATAATTACTTATTTTTACTGTAAAACTACCTACAGAGCTTTAGTTTCTGATAATTTCTTTACTGCGGAGGATCAGTAAGGTGACTTTGTAGACAAAAATTTGTAGTGATCTGATACCAACATCTGATGGAAAAATGAGAAAAAAAGGAAGTAATTGTTTTTTGCATGAAGCAGTGAAAGGTCAATGTACTTTGACCTGTTTTTTCATTTATTCAGTTTTGTTTCATGATTCTTTCCTATAACATAAGAACGAAGGTCAGTTTTATGTAGCAGATATTTCCTAGTTTATATCTAGGATGTTGATGTAGCTTGTTCGGTAGGGTACTGGATTACCTTTATTTTGCACGAGTTCGAGTCTTACTAGGGGAAATTTTTTTTGCTTCCCGAAACCCAAACTGGTTGTTCATGTTTTGAGCAGAGTATTGATGTTAGAGATGGGAAAGTTGTAGGAATATTTTAATGATGATTCGTGTAATGGTAATAGTTAAATGTTTTTTTGATTTTTTGCATAAAATGTCCACAAAGCAGGGTAGAAGAGATTGTGGTATGGAGTTCTCAGGATATTCCTTCCAAATTATTGGCATGTGTATTTGGTCATGTTGCACAAAGTCTACTTATGTGATAGAGATGTGGGTGGTACCAAAATGAAGAGCGTGAAATGTATATTCAGAATGACATGCTTATGTTTGATTACTGCAGTTCTTGAAGTCGGTTTCAAAACATTTAACTGTTTTGAAAAATGAGTGGGTGTATGGTTCTGGTAGAAGGGATAGTAGTAAGGAAAAGGTAAAGACACAGTTAGATAGCAAATTAGCGTCCGAGTCGATTGTTCTCAAGACCCAACCCTCTGCGGAGCTTCCCAAAAGAGTTATTTAAAAAAAATGATTTCGTAACTGTGAGCGATTACTTAACTCCTTTACCTTTTATATATTACATATATATTCCAGACGATCGAAAAAGCCTAATCTGAGCAGCATTGAAGTTAAACCTCAAAGTCATGACCAAAAGCAAGCGAAAAAGGCTGCGAGATTAGGATTTCATGGAAATTGAAAGGGTAGATTTATTTTTTGTGTCCCTTTTGAGTTGAAGTCAAATGCATGTTGTTGGTCGCATTTTATTTCCTGAGAATCTATAGGATTACGTTTTTTAAAGCATGGTAAATTCTTGCCCTATTTCTTGCAATATATTTCAAGAGGATTTATTTTGAATGAATGGGGACTCCATCCAGTATTGAGATGAATTTTGACTACCTTCGACAATATTTTTTTAAACTCTTAGCCAAGAATGTTCTAAGATACATTTCATTCACGATTGTGCTGATCTTGATGGCATGGAAGTGGCGACAGACGGACACCATTTTTAAACGTCATTGTCAGCATTTTTTGACTGTTTTCACCTCCATAAGACTTATAACAATGATGCTTCTGAGATGAAATGAGATGGTAGAAAATCTAAAGAAATAGAAGCTGTAGTCACACAATGGTTATTCACTGCTCAGAGAAGTTGTAATAAAAGCTTACATTTACTTGTAAAAAGGCATATATATTTCACAAATAATTTCACCAGCGAGCAGCCTGACAGTAATTTTACCAAATCTATAAATCGACATAAATCCGATGCCAGAAATGGAACACTTGAAGTAAACGTTGGTGCGGACAAAAAGTTTGCTTGCTTAATTCTGATTTTGTAGAAAAATGAGTGAATTTAAAATATTAATTAATTGATACTGCTATTTAGATTTTCAGAGAAATGCCAGCTAATAAATAAATCATGAACAACAAGGTACATTAACAAGCTCAGGAATTTGAATGAAATGCATTTTACACACGAACAGAAGTTAAAATTTTAAATATGAATTAAATGAGTTCTTGCCTTGTCTCAAATTTTGGTATTTTTCTGAAGAATGTTCTTATTTAAAATGAATGGATAGATTTATCCAAAGAAAATCCTACATAATATTATTCATAATATATTTTGCAATAAGTTCCATCCTAAGAAATTAAACCTTATTTATTTCAGGAAAAAATATGTTCATTTTATTTTTCATTTATTTAATTATCTACAAAGTTATTCTCAAGTGATTATTATGCTCTGATGATGATGATGATGTTGGGAGAATAGCAAAAAGCTTGACATTTCCGCAGTGTGATAGCTCGTGATTCTTTTACTTTCCCATCTTTCATGGGTTGGAGCAATGACCGCAGAGATTGCTGCCGCACTTACTTCTACTTTTGGAGGGGATGGAGGTGGAGCTGAGGTCTGGACGAAATGGCCATGAAGTACTGGGTTCATTCTCCCAATTCATCTTGATTGTTTTTGCCTTATCATCAGAGAGCCAGAGTTTCATGCGAGTCAGGAGCTTTGGACGCTAATTCAGGAGTCGGGGAATAGATGAGCAAGTTGCAGTTGATGTCAGTGGGTGGCAACAAGGGGGTGAAGATTCGGTCAAGACGAAAGATGGGCAAGGGGCTAAATGATCTTGATTCTAAAATATTAAAAATGATTTAACTCCTGTTGCTCAACTCGAGAATAAATGAACTATTAAAATTTTAAGATAACCTAGCATATTTTTTGCCACCCTACGGTGAAAACGGGAGCAGGTGGCGGCGTCACGAGTTCCTCTGGTGGAGTTGAGCCACTCATCCTATTCATCAAAGTGGTGCAAGTTCCTGTTGAGACAGAAATGAAGTCGCCGCGTGGCTGCCCTGAAGATGTAAAATGAGGCGAGAGGATGGAGCGAAGGAGATGTTGTAAACGCCCAGGAGTCTCTCATGAAGTTGCATTCCAGCTCTCCGAATCTCCAGTCGATTTCCACCAAGTTCTCCAGTCTCTGGGTGGATTCTTAGCTGAAAAGGATGGAGATCATCATCATCCTCTGGAATTAGGAAGGAGAGAGAATGTCTGGCATTTCATGAAAACCAGGAGAGTTGTTGCACTGAGCCGGCATAAAAGGCGAAGTTGAAGAATGGCCCGGATGCTCCCTCAAACTGGAGGTTGAAGTACCACCGGGAAAGGCTGGGTAGGATGGAGAAAACGATGATGTTTTGACGAGCATCCCAATGAATCTTTTTAAAAATACATAAAAATTAGGGTAAATCAAAATCATCAGGGTTTAAAACATTGGGATTCACTCACAGTTGAGAAAAATGGCTCAACTTCCCATAATACTCATCAAAGGGGGACCACCTCTCCTCGAAAATCGCCACGACGTATCCCAAACCAGCTCCAGTTACACAAGTCACGATGAAAGTGGCCACCTCTTTTTGGAAGAGGGATTGCATGACAATACAGTTGAGAACCAGTAAGGCAGCACAAACCAGAGTAATGACGACCTCGAGCATCTTATCACAACAAAAATCACTAATTTCCTTCAAAAAACTATTCTTATTCAATAAAAATCGAGCTTACCACCAGCGATCCAAAGTAAAAAGATAAAAATGGATTGGTGGCCAGCTGATAACCATCCTCGGTCTCTCATTCCCAATATTTCCTCTCCACTCCACCCTATTCACATCCCGATAAGACTCCGTCACTCTCGCATATACATACGCCAGCAGGAGCACGGCGTGGGTGAAGAAATTGTCGCAATTTAGCATCGGTTCATCGCTCAAGCCATTTTCTCCAGTTCAGTCTTTCTCCTCAGCTTTTCCACCTCACTGCGGCCACTCCTTCGTTGTACTTCCAGTCGTAGCTCTGGAACAGGAACCAGGTTCCTCCAAAAAGGGAGGTGATGATGATAAGCGTCTCAAACCCCAAAAAACAAGGGACATCTCCGCCTCAGCTCGAGTGCTCGGGTTGGAACAAGATCATGATGGTATTTTGGTCACCTGCGTGCGCCAAAATTCCCGCCAAGTAGACGAGGAAGTAGGTCTGAAGTAGGGAGCCCGATTGGTGCCAGGTTACCGCGTAGAAGATACCCTGAAGCCACCCGGAAATCCCCATGGCTGGCGCCAAGAACCACGCAGAAAAGGAGGAGCTCTGCAATCTATCAACAAAAAAAGAATCACTCAATTTTTTTTATTGAAAAGTATGTTGGTTATTTGCTTATCAAAAGTGATAACCACAAACCAGATAAATGATAAGAGAAATCAGTCCTCGAACCACTCCGCAGAGACATTTTATGCTCATGAATCTCCCTCGAATTGGGACATCTCCCATGGTAAAAATTAAATGAATATGAATTACTATGATTGTTATGAAAAATGTAAACAATGTAAATAATATTATTTTCCTGAAATGAAAAAATGGGCTGTTCACAATTGACATAAATATTTTTTATTTGGAATTAAAACTCATCAATATTATGGTAACATAGGAACATATTTTTCAAAAATTATTTTGAATTTAGCGCCATTCCCATTTCCTAATCCAATCAATTTCATAAGTTGGTTTTGCCCAACCATCGCTTCAATGGGGTCAAAAGGCTCACCTCCAAAGAACATGCCACCCACGGCTAAATTGATAATCATATGGAATGCCTTATCATAAGGTTGTCCATTGGAATTGTAGACACTCGGCCAAAAGTTCCTCTCCAGAGTTTCCTCGTGATAAACTTTACCATCCACCATCCACATGATTTTAGTGGGGGACCAGTCCACAGCGTGGACATGGAAATCTTGGGAAAAGTCCATTGGAAACGTGGTCTCGGGTGAGCCAGCTTGCCCCTTGTTTTCCTTTGATTCGCCAAAGTGAATGGTTCCAAGGACGTTGGTTGGGCGTTGGCCACGGTATTCCATGATATCCAGCTCTCCACTACGTGGCCAAGGTCCGTATTCAGAGTCTTGGGGCATCATCCAAAAAAGCGGGCCAGAGATGCTTCCTTTTGGGAACGGGCACGAATTTCGAATTTTCCGTAAGTAAAACTGGAGTAGGTTACCATTCTCGTGGAGGTGAATGAAGGGTTGTCTGACCTATCATCTTTATTGAAAAAAAAATTATGTTAGTTTTAAACATTAAGGGATATGGAAATTAATAGAAAAATACAAGTCTCAACTTACCGCACCACTCTCTACGAGCTGTAATGATTAGGTTTCCACCCTCGTCTGTCTGACATTTTCGGGTCTGTTGACGGTGTAGCATTGGAGTTCATCGTTACCCCAGCCGTTGCAGCAGCCCTATCGAATTTGTAGTTTCTCCCGAGGTCTTCACCATCAAATTGATCCTCCCAAACAAGTTCCAGTCTGCGGCTGGCAAGGCCGATGGCGCAGAGGGCAACGAAGGCTAAAATGGATAGCTTGCCCATTTTGGCTGTGAATAATATATTTTTTAAACGTTGTCTTTTCGCCCTCGACTCCAACTGTTGGGTTGGGTTTAAATCATTTTAATTTTATGGTCGTATTATCAGCGTTTCCAGTTCGCATTGAATGTAATTTATAGATAAGGTTAAATGACGTTTACATGTATAGTCAACAGTTTGGATCTCTGTTTATATTTGACATTGATTGATTATTGTGTTCCAGTCATCGAGTGTTTTTGCGCGTGTGCATCAACGTAACACGTACAGTTAATAGTTGCTGGCTGTGTTGTCATAAATGTCAGAACAGAGGTATTGAAACCTGTTGAGGGCTGAATCAGTCATCATGTCACTTGTAACATTTATATTCAATTATGGAAAATTGATAGCATTAACCAATCAATCAATCATCAATATCCTTCTGTTTGACATTTATGACAACAGGAGCCACAACTATTTAACTACGTGTTACGTTGATGCACACGGCAAAACACTCGGATGAGCTGGAACACAATAATCAATCAATGTCAAATATAAACAGAGATCCAACTGTTGACTATACATGTAAACGTCATTTAACCTTATCTATAAATTACATTCAATGCGAACTGGAAACGCTGATAATACGACCATAAAATTAAAATGATTTAAACCCAACCAACAGTTGGAGTCGAGAAGGGGAAAAGACAACGTTTAAAATATATTATTCACAGCCAAAATGGGCAAGCTATCATTTTAGCCTTCGTTGCCCTCTGCGCCATCGGCCTTGCCAGCGCAGACTGGGAACTTGTTTGGGAGGATCAATTTGATGGTGAAGACCTCTGGAGAAACTACAAATTCGATGAGGGCTGCAACGGCTGGGGTAACGATGAACTCCAATGCTACACCGTCAACAGACCCGAAAATGTCAGACAGGAGGGTGGAAACCTAATCATTACAGCTCGTGAGAGTGGTGGGGTAAGTTGAGACTTGTATTTTTCTATTAATTTCCATATCCCTTAATGTTTAAAACTAACATAATTTTTTTTTCAAATAAAGATGATAGTCAGACAACCCTTCCATTCACCTCCACGAGAATGGTAACCTACTCCAGTTTTACTTACGGAAAATTCGAAATTCGTGCCCGTCTCCCAAAAGGAAAGCATCTCTGGCCCGCTTTTTGGATGATGCCCCAAGACTCTGAATACGGACCTTGGCCACGTAGTGGAGAGCTGGATATCATGGAATACCGTGGCCAACGCCCAACCAACGTCCTTGGAACCATTCACTTTGGCGAATCAAAGGAAAACAAGGGCAAGCTGGCTCACCCGAGACCACGTTTCCAATGGACTTTTCCCAAGATTTCCATGTCCACGCTGTGGACTGGTCCCCACTAAAATCATGTGGATGGTGGATGGACAAGTTTATCACGAGGAACTCTGGAGAGGAACTTTTGGCCAAGTGTCTACAATTCCAATGGACAACCTTATGATAAGGCATTCCATATGATTATCAATTTAGCCGTGGGTGGCATGTTCTTTGGAGGTGAGCCCTTTTGACCCCATTGAAGCCGATGGTTGGGCAAAACCAACTTATGAAATTGATTGGATTAGGAATGGGAGTGGCGCTAAATTCAAAATAATTTTTAAAAAATGTTCCTATGTTACCATAATATTGATGAGTTTTAATTCCAAATAAAAAATATTTTTGTCAATTGTGAACAGCCCATTTTTTTCATTTCAGGAAAATAATATTATTCACATTGTTTACATTTTCATAACAATCATAGTAATTCATATTCATTTAATTTTTTACCATGGGAGATGTCCCAATTCGAGGAGATTCATGAGCATAAAATGTCTCTGCGGAGTGGTTCGAGGATTGGTTTTCTCTTATCATTTATCTGGTTAGTGGTTATCACTTTTGATAAGCAAATACCAAGATAATTTTCAATCAAAAATTGACTGATTCCTTTTCGTTGATAGTTGCAGAGCTCCTCCTTTTCTGCGTGGTTCTTGGCGCCAGCCATGGGATTTCCGGGTGGCTTCAGGGTATTTTCTACGCGTAACCTGGCACCAATCAGGCTCCCTGCTGCAGACCTACTTCCTCGTCTACTTGGTGGGAATTTCGGCGACACAGGTGACCAAATACCATCATGATCTTGTTCCAACCCGAGCGCTGGAGCTGAGACGGAGATGTCCCTTGTTTTTTGGCGTTATGAGAATTCTTATCATCATCACCTCCCTTTTTGGAGGAACCTGGTTCCTGTTCCAGAGCTACGACTGGAAGTACAACGAAGGAGGTGGGCCGCAGTGAGGTGGAAAAGCTGAGGAGAAAGATGAACTGGAGAAAATGGCTTGAGCGATGAACCGATGCTAAATTGCGACAATTTCTTCACCCACGCCGTGCTCCTGCTGGCGTATGTATATGCGAGAGTGACGGAGTCTTATCGGGATGTGAATAGGGTGGAGGTGGAGAGGAAATATTGGGGAATGAGACGAGGATGGTTATCAGCTGGCCCACAATCCTATTTTTATCTTTTTAGCTTTGGATGCGCTGGTGTAAGCTCCGATTTTATTGAATAAGAATAGTTTTTTTTGAGGGAAATTAGTGATTTTTTGTTGTGATAAGATGGCTCGAGTCGTCAATTACTCTGGTTTTGTGTGGTTACTGGTTCTCAACTGTATTGTCATGGCAATCGCCTCTTCCAAAAGAGAGGTGTGTTCACTTTCATCGTGACTTGTGTAAGCTGGAGCTGGTTTGGGATACGTTCGTGGCGATTTTCGAGGAGAGGTGTTCCCCGCTTTGATGAGTATTAATGGGAAGTTCGAGCCATTTATTTTCTCACTGTGGGAGTGAATCCCAATGTTTTGTAAACCCTGATGATATTTGGATTTACCCTCATTTTTATGTATTTTTAAAAGATTCATTGGGATGCTCGTCAGAAACCATCATCGTTTCTCGCATCCTACCCAGCTTCCCGGTGGGTACTTCAACCTCCAGTTGAGGGAGCATCGCGGCCATTCTTCAACTTTCGCCTTTTATGGCCGGCTCAGTGGCAACAACTCTCCATGGTTTTCATGAATGCAAGACATTCTTCTCCTTCCTAATTCGCAGAGGATGATGATGATCTCCATCCTTTTTCAGCTAAGAATCCACCAGAGACTGGAGATTGGTGGAAATCGACTGAGATTCGGAGAGCTGGGAATGGGCAACTTCAATGAGAGACTCCATGGGCGTTTACACATCTCCTTCGGCTCGCATCCTCTCGCCTCATTT
>LJIJ01002663.1:0-24798 GCA_001718145.1 Orchesella cincta
ACATAAACTCATCTTGGTTTGACCTTTTTACAGTCTGCTTACCATGGTTTATGGCTGAGAAAGAGAGAGACCCTTCGTGTATGTATGCTTTCATAAAACCTTTTCTTTCAGGCACATTAAGCGCGATTATTAATCATATATGAAAAATGAAGATAGTTATAATGAGCCATCAAGATTATAACTAACAAAACGATATTGTTATAAGAATGGAATAACAAGCTGTTGAATTAATCATCCGACGTAAATTTTATCATATCCAACTCTCCTTGTTCCATCACAGAAATTTTGTTGATGTGAAATAATGCAGAGTGCGCTGCCCAGTATCCTTCCATAACAATAATACAAAAGTAAAAATGATTAGCATGGCATAGATGAAGTGACTCTTTCGGCAGGGGTATTCTGATGATTTGATGAATACTGATACAGATTCGTCACCACGTGTGATATCCTGCATAATGGTTCTACCAAAATTAAAATCGAGCGAATGTGTGGGAGAAAGGCGATGACGGCAAGAAGAAAAATACAATTCAAATGAAAATTACCTGGCTTGGCACGTGGAACACACGGAAATACTACAGAAAAACGATTCTACTAGTGACGCTCGAGCTGTGAACATTGGAGGAACCAAAAACGTGCTGGAATTTGCTTGTGATGGAAAACTAAAATATGTATTCCATGTGTCATCCCTCATCTCCGTGACTGGATAAGGAAGGAAAATCTCAGAAAATTGGCCAAATGTTGAAGATTTTGATGGTGTTACATCATTCGCCTATCCAATTTCTAAACACGTAGGCGATTGCCTCCTGAAAGAAGCTGTGGGAAAGGAGATCCCATGCAAATCTGTGAGACTTCCTATCATCGTTGGAGAATCTAAAACGGGACGCTGCTCACCTGAAAACAATCATTCTTTGTTGAGATACATGTTTATCCTCAAAAAATGGAGTCATGCATCAATGCCAATAGCTGTTCCAATGCTTCCAGTCGATGTGTGCGCGGACGTTTCATGTCAACTCTTTTTTGATGAGAGTATGTCAACAGGTGTTTACAATGTGAACCACGCTAAACCAGATTTAGACCAGGAATTTGTGAATGTAGCAGAAAAATTCGGATACAAAGTGGAAACAGTTGAGTTGTCCGAGTTTACCAAGAGAGTGCAAGAGATTATCTAACATCTATCTATCATCAGTACTAACTAAATTGAAATTTATCATTTTGAAATTATGTATTAATGATAAGCGTTTTAACTCTAAATTTCCCGAAATGTCGAGATATGTTCGTTCTTTAGCATTACAAATGTGGGATTTTTCTTTGATAATCGATGATTCTTAGTCTCAATGGAATTCATGTGTCCATTTTTTTGGCAGTTATAATAGTTGAGATAGATGTTTTCTGAAACCGTAAACTGTTTAAGTTACAGATTTAATCAGTTGTAATTTTATTACTGGTATGGAATAATCTGGTTCATGTTTTTCTTCATTATAAGATTTAAAATTGTACAAAAAACGTTTAACTGTTTTTATTCTTTCTTGAACTGAATATCAAATATGAAATGGTACTATATATGCTTGAGTTGGGCTCAGTGTCGGAAGAGTCAACGCTAATATGTTGGTGCAGGAGCAGAGAAAGTTTTGAGGGTGGCGAAAGCGATAGACGAGGGAGAATAGCGATTACAGAAACCCTCGTAACACGTCTAAGAAGCTTGTCTACTTTTCTAGTTTAAAGATCCCATCTAATTTTTATATTCCCGTGTCGTCTTTAATCCACAAATATACGGAAGCTTAAATGTATAACATAAACTTCCAAACATATGCTTCAAATCATCATTTACATTTTTAAATCCTAAAAAACTTACGACGTGTTAGAATCCATAATTCGTCCTTTTAAACAATTTACATTTCATGTCATCTAAATATGCATTATTCACTTGAATTTAATCTAAGCCTATCTTTGTGTTCTCGAGCTCCGTTTTATGACAGTCCGAGGCAGTTTTGCCTTAGATTGGAACGTCAGTCGAATATTTTATGTAATATTGTGAAAGCTTCTTATTCATCATATTCCTGGTGTGCTTTTGGTTTCTCTATTTTTTGCTCTGTCGGTCGCTCGTTTTGTTATTCCTGTGTCCATTTCAGGTTACGATTCCGAACTTAGAACTTCGCTTATCAATCAACTACCAACCCCCTAGAGTTCATCAGTTGTCTGTTTTGATTCAGCATTAAAATGATTCAGGGTTACACTTACATGGAACCCCTCAAGAGTTCTAATGGCCCTCCTTGCTTCTTCGACCTCGTTAGAGCTTCAGAATATTGGTGTCGTCTGGGATTCAATGCTCCACCTGAAATCGAAGTCAATAGCGGGTACGAAGATGGGCACCAGCTGTTACAAACCAAGTTAAATGACGTGATTAAATCGGATCAAGCAAATTGCAGTCAGCGGTAAGTAGTCCGCAGTTTAATTAAATCATCATTTAAAATAAATAATAAATGTTTCTCCTAAATGAACAACATTTTAACTTGCAGTGGGAGTCTATTTGATGTCTACTTGAAATTTTTACCAACAACTTCATCCTCCTCCGGGCAGAAGTTGGCAGGCTCTGTATATGGGAGATTTTTCAAGCAACTTGTCCAGGAGTTACCGCTGCAGTGTCCCTTACAATTAGAGCTGACAATCGACTTCAAAGCGCCATTGAACAAGACTGTGACCACTGACAGGAGTACATGAACAATGCTAACTTTCTTGTACCCGCAATAAATGTTCTTATAATGAGTATTACTTAATCCCTTTCAGGAATGGATTTTATCAGTTACTCCCGTGACAAGATGTGGCCTAAGGCGTTCACATTTGAGATGGAGTTGGAGGGCGCTCCTTGGACATTCCCGAGAGCTGTGAATTACTCACTAGAAGCGACTATTCATGCTCGTCCCTTTAAGGAATCCCCTAACGGTCTGGGAATAACCCCACAATCTGAAGATGGGGAGACGGCGCGGATGACCAAGAGTTGTCTGGAGGACCAAGGCTATTCTGACTTCACGCTCGTGAGCGGAAATGGCGAGGATCGGGTGAAATGTCACAAGCTCTTTTTGGCAAAATGTTCGACCTTTTTTGTGCGAATGATTGAAACGAAGATGAAGGAAGGGACTGAGAAGGAGTGCAGGTTGGACGGTTCTACGAAGGAAGGGATTGAAGCTCTTTTGAAGTTCGTATATTATAAAGGAGTTGAAGGCCCCTCTCAAGAGCTCTGCTTGGCTTATGAGCTTCTGTATCTGGGAGAGAAATATGCATTCCGAGGTTGGAGGAGGCGATGAAGGACCTGCTCTGGCGAAACTGGATGAGTGGTGGGATTTGGAAGTCGCACTGAAGCTGTTCCTCCGGGCAAGGCTGTTGGAAGATGGGAATGACGAGTGGCGAAAGCTGAATAAGAAGGCGAAGGAAGTACTCCAAGCGTAAGTATAGCTAATTGGGACCATTCATATTTTTCTACCGTTTTAAATTATTTTAATTTTCTATGTTAATTATAGGAAAAGCGGTGAGCTGGCGTCAGAAACCAGTACTCTCCTTGAAGACCTTTTGAGCAGGATCCAAAGCAGCCAAGGAACTCTGGTTGGCTTCGGCTTCCCAATGAGATGTTCGCCGTTCTTATCTCATAATCATTAATATTACTTTATACAATTGTAATTGAACTATATTTACTGTAATACAATGATAACTAAGAAATTTAAATGATTCTCTTATTGCAGATAGGAAGACTTTATTTCGCATAAAATTGTATCATGTGGGTTCTGCTTGAGTTTAGTGTTGTACCTTTTATTCTCGTCTGAATTTTCTATTTTTCGTCCTCATGTTGTTGTTGTCATTATCATTTTTTCATATTTTGTTGTTGAAAATCTGAAAGATTCCGTTTTTTTAACAAAACTTTCTCAGTTATTAACGGGAATTGATCCTATTTGTGTGAGTTTTCAAAATGAGTCGAAATTTCGACTACATAAAGAACTACAAGGGAACTGGAGACAGTACCTTCATCCAGGATCCTCGAGGAACTTCGAAACTGCTCTGTCGACTGGGGTACACCTTCCCACCCGAAACCCCCTTCCGGTCCGCGCTCTCTGAAGCCATGAAAACACTCCAAAAGATAAATGACGTCGTCCAATCCGGTCTTGTGTTTGAAATGCCCTCATCGGTATTATCATCATCATATCATTTTTTTAAAATTTATATTCATAAAAATGTATTTAATTCATTATTGTCTTAATTTTTTCACAGTGGAACTGATTTTGACGTCTATTTGGAGGTGCTATACTCTACCAGGCAAACAATGAAGGGCACAGTTCATGGTCGGATCTTCCGGCACCTTGCTCAGGAGTTGCAGCTGCAGCGTCCATTACAACTTCGACTTGAAATTGATTTTGAAGCCCATTGAACAAGACCGTCGTGACAGAAGGTTGCCAAAAATCATCTATTTTTTACTTCTTCTTCATATTATATAGCTTATCTTCATTCTTGTCTTTCAGTCATGAGCTTCATGGATTCCCCAAAGATGAATTGTGGCCGAAGGCCTTCCAGTTCGAGATGGAGTTGGAGGGTGAGCCGTGGACCATTCCCGAAACGAATACAGCTGTCAATTACTCCGTGATAAGTGAGGCTTATCGCACGACCCTTCGTTGAATCAGCGGCCTGGCTTCATCCTGCAAAACGACGATGGGGAGATTTCCCAAATCAACAAGCAGATGCTGGAAGAAGATGAAGATTATCGTGACTTTACTCTCGTCAGCGGAAACGAGAAGGATCGAGTTCAGTGTCATAAGTTGTTTTTGGGCAAATCATCCCCGTTTTTTGACAGAATGATTCAAAGTAATATGAAGGAAAGAGTAGAGGGCGAGTGTAAGTTAGACGGGTCCACGAAGAAGGGGATTGAAGCTCTGTTGAAGTTTGTGTATTATCGTGGAGTTGAAGAGCCACTAGCAAATTCTGGGTGGCGTATGAGCTCCTGGATTTGGGAGAGAAGTATGACATTCCTAGGTTGAAGGAGACGATGTATGGCCTGCTCCGGCGAAGTTGGCGGAATGGTGGGACTTAGAGGTGGCGATGAATTTGTTCCTTAACGCACGCCTGATGGAAGAAAATGATGAGGATGACATCTGGAAACGTCTGAAGGAGAAAGCGGTGAATGTGTTGAAAATGTAAGTTTATTTAGGCTGCATCTTATTCTAATGCAAAAGATTTTATATAAAAAATTAATATAATTCATGGTCTCGTGTCTCATTATTCAATTTAGGAGAAGCTGCGAGTTGATGTCGGACTCAAATACGCTTCTGAATGAGCTGTGGATGAGGGATTCGAAAGCTGCGAAGGAGCTCAATCTTCTACTTCTTCGTGAGGATACTTCAGAATGATGACTCAGCCTCTTTTCATGACAAAATTTTATGAAATTATTTGTTTTATAGCTTGTGTTTGTTCTTGTAGTCTCAAATGTGCATTTACTTTCAGCTCTGGTTCTTCAGATAATAAAATAATAGTCTCAGATACTTTGTAATACATGGTTATCATGTCTCAAATGCGATTCATTAGCATATTATATAATTAGTCTATAAATTAAAAGATAAAGTTTCATAAAAGTTAAGGTGACACAAGGACAACTTTTATGAGCAGTGGCAGGCCCATGGGTCTATGAAAAACATGAACATCAAAGTGGTCCAACCGACAGCTCGTAAAATTGTGAAATCTGAAATCTTGCTTGATTCAAGTTTTCTTTCACAACAGATTACGTAACAGCCACCCGTATAAAATGAGGAATCTTTGCACAGTAAGTCATTAAGATAATCACAATTCTTTAGTCAACATGTCAAAAGTAGGATTTCTTTTAGCTTTACTCGGACTAGCAGTCGTGGAGTTTGGAGTCTGCTGAAGCCTCGATGTTTGAGAGGCTTACAGATTCTTGTGGATTCGACATCAGCGGCCTATTCATGGATTCTAGAGAATTTGTCGATTGAAAAGAGGAAGTTTCATCTTCAACTGAGTAAGCAATACTTACAAAAGCCCTAGCTCAGAATTGAATTGATTTTAATGAAAATAATTAATTGTTTTTAGCATAATTAATCTACGATGGAACGAACATCACCGAAGTTGTGTACCGTTTGTAACCCAGGAAGCGTCACCCAGTTCCCCCACCCGCGCAGGGGGAAGAGTGTCACTGTCGAGTTGAATTAACCTTTGATGAACAGCAGGTATTGTGTTAATTTTGACAAACAATAAGCTGCATAATTTACCCAAGTTTAAAATAATCTTTATTGTTCATTTTTTATCAGTACTTGAACATAAGCAGCTGTACCAAAGTGGTTCAAAATGTGGATCCGGCAGAGATAAATGTATCTTCTTGTGACGGAACATATCAGTTTGTAGTGGACTACAAGCCTAGTAGAAAGGTTGTGAGAAAAGCTCAAGAGAAATATGAATCTGAAACTACAGACTCGGATAAATGACACATACATATGTTGCGACAACTGCTAATAAAGAACTTTCAAAAAATATTCCACGAAAGGTGTGTAGTGGTACATTCATTTATTTAAATCTTCCATTATCATTTAACAACTTAATAAGAGATTCTCAATGCACCCCAAAATTTGTACCATTCTGTATCTTGTCTAAGATTCTTTCCAACTTTCTAGTAAATCTTTTACTTTGGTTGTTTTACGACAGCAACAAACCCCTTTGAAACGTTTCCATGTTATACCAACCCACCGCCACAATCGAACTATTTGACAAACTATAATTTTTCTGCATTCAATCACAAACGCTAAGAGCGTTAAAATTTGAAGGCCAAGATGAAAATAAAAAACAACCACAATGTTATCTTCCATTGATAAGGCTTTTGCTGTAAATACAGGTTCGGCAATCGCAGAAGACACAGTATCATTCCACGTTTCTATCCGAAACTTCCACTCCTTCCACAAGTGAAACAATCCAGATTGTATTAAAGACATAAACCGTCTACTAAAAATTAAAGGTAGTGTCTCAAGGCGAGAGGTAATCCATACTTGAAACAGAGATCCATAAGATGTTTTGCTGGTTGCTATCTTTTCATCCAAAATTCGTTTGCTTTTCAACCCAAAATGTAATCTACTTACAAACATTCTAGTATCAACAAACACATCCTTTTTGCATTTTGAAATTTTTTCGATATAGAAATCAAAAGGTAGCATGAGTTCCCATTCATTCACAGTTTTTGGAGTTTTCACAAACGTGGACATGGCTTTTTCAGTAGCTTTTATAGGCTGGCTTACCTGTTTTCGTATGTATATTTCATAAAACGTTAATAAGTTAGGATTCCAAAAGTTTTTAATATAACCCCTCAAAAGTCCGCTATCATTTTTCATCCATGCTAAATAGTAGCGTAATGCATGTTCCGGATAAAGCGGGAGAGAAAATACAGTCAAGTTATTTTCAAAAATTTCTTCAAAAGTTTCCATTTTTTTGGATGAAAGCGGCGATATTAGTTGATCGATGTTATTTCCTTCGTAGTAATTAAAAAGAAATATCCCTGTTAGTAGCCATGCTCCAGTTACCCATCGAAATCCATTTATATTGGATGTCGATTGCCATATCAGTTTGTTGAAAGAAATCAACATTGTGGACAATTTGTAGCTCTTAGTTCCTCTATCCATGTAAAGCCAAAGAAGCATGCTTGTTAGAAGTCCGCACGCAATAGCAATCCAGGTTTCCAAATCATAAGCACTAACATACCCCATTAATGACAACCAACGTTTTTGGGAAATGGGGGCACAAGTAATGAATTCAATCGTATCATAGCGTGTTGACAATAGACTGGGGTTGATGGTATACTTGTAATACATAGCTGAATATATGTCTTCATTAGCAGTAATTTTAAGGTTAGTAATAGTTTTGTTTGGATACAGTATTCCCAATAAAATAGGTTCAACGTCGTAGCCCATTGATTTCCATTGCCGAAGGTAACTATTGATTGGTAAGTCTGGGTAAATTTTTCCGTTATAACAAACTGCTCGCTTAGAACACTGTAAACGTATGCGTTCCACCGTCTCACGATGATTGGTCTGACTATTGAATTGCACTATTTCTGTCATCAGTTGTGAGTTCGACTTAAAGCAGTTATTGAGTTTCTCTTGTTGATTGATATGTTGATTACAAACGTCTCGAATCTTCCAGGAAACTGAACGGCTAACAGTGCAGGTTAAAGCAGCTGTATAAGTAATTTCAAAAGCTTTTTTCTTTTTCAAATATTTACTAAAAAATATTAGTTTGGTAGGGTTGTAGTAATTAGGCACGATTTTATATTTATTGACTATAGAATTAATCCTAGTTATGTAATGACGCAGTGCCAAGTATTTCTTTTCTATCAGAGCCGATATGTGCGGCTCAACGTGAATGTAAAATATACAGCATTTTTGATGTTGAGAACCGCGATAGTCAACTCGATAATCATATATAGGGTTGAAGGTATTACTGGTGAAAGCATTCATGTCTTCATCCGCTAATGCCATTGGAGTTGAACAAGGGCCAGAATTAACATAGACTTGGACAAAACAAGTCAATTTTTGGGGTGGCGGAGCAACAAACATTAGATCCTTCTGAGATTGTTTTACATACAACGTTTTGTTACAACTAAGCCAGTCCGAAACTTGTTTAGTTATATTTATTGTTCTGTAGTGGCGTACTGACAAAATAACTGGAAATTCCAGTAGTTTCACTTGGACTTGTTTGTTCTAAAATAATATGAAAAAACATTCATAACATCGATTTTACATTTATCAAAAAGGAAAATTTAGACGGCTTACCTCAAAGCGATTCAGAATAATGTGAACCAAACAATCTTTAAACATATTCAAGGTAGGTCCAAAATTGAGAGTGGTACATTGCAAAGAACGTACAGAAAAGATTATTTTAATTAACAAAATGATAAACGCGTCGATTGAGAATTTCATAACTACAAAAATATAAAAATCTTGACCACAGTAAGAATTTGTTTGCCAAATTTACTTATTATTACGGCCAGTTTGTGGTATTTATTTAAATTTCTTGACAGTCTAAATTAATTCGAGAGGAGAAAGATGACAACGAAAGCACAACGCTGTTTTTTACAGAAAACTTCCAGCCTGTTTTAAATTATTTCAAACGAAACGTATAAAATACTTGACAAGTGTATTCTTTTTATTTTATGGTATTATTTGCTTTGTACACAAAATTGGCACTTTTTCAACCTTCGTACGACGATGACTACGAAGCGATTGCCAGAAGTAGGAGAAGATCGATTGTCATTTCCTGTCCATACCCTGAAATTGAAAATTGGTAGTTCTACACGTTTGTATATTTCCCCCTATCACCTACCGGATATCAAATACTTAAAACTAATAGAGTTTTTTATCGGGAAATGTTGATGTATGTGTTTCTACTTGTTTCGCCAAATCATAACTGACATGTTTTACTTGTTTCCAATAGTAAAACTTAATTTAAGAATTTAAACAGAACCTTATAGGAAGCTTCGAAATATTTGTAGCGAACTTAATCAGACATAACATGACAGATATCCATTTTATGCTTCTGTAAAAAGCCTTAATTGCTATTAGTTTACAAAATTCATATGCTTATTCATACGCCAAGCTAAACGTTTTACTTTGTTTGCTGGCCGCCGTCAGCTGTCGTAGAAAATTAACATTTTTCGCTGAAAGTTGTGCTGAATATGTGCGGGGATCATACTCTACAAAACTCCTCCTTCAGATTTCCTTGCACCCTGACCAACGTCCGAAGTTTGACCCCCTAACATTCCAAGTCGTTAACTAATTACTCCGTGAATTTTTTTTTCAAAACCAAAAATGAACCGTGATACAGACCTAACGTACAGCGGAGAGTGGAAGAGTTTAACAACTTTCTTCAACCCACGCGGAGGCTCTTTAAAGGAATGTTGTCGTCTCAGGTTCCTCTTTCCAAACCTCTCAAATAGTCAAAGGTGTTGAAATTCGGGTAGAGTTGAATGAAGGGGGGACTTTTCCAGAGACTGATGTTCGGGTGCAAAACACCTCAAAGTAGATGCAAACTGGCAAATATCTGCATACAAAGTGAGTTGCACATGAAATTGGTACGCAAGTTATTTTTACTTAATATAAACTAAGATTGATAAGGAATGCATGTATAATAATGCATGGAACACAATTAAATGCTCTGTTAAGTCATGTCCACTAAAATACGATCAACTAAAGCGAATGTTGTGGAAAAGACGGATTTCATTTCAAGAGTTGTTAATAATATTTTACGAGCTGCCTTATAACTAGATGAAACTGATGTGGTTGCCGATAAGTCGAATTTTCAAGAAATTGGTTTATCCTAATGTTGTTGAGATTAAAAATTCTCTCCAATCTCTGCATGGAGGTAAGTAACAGTGAACGGGAGCACGTTAAAAAACTGCAATAATATGATGATTTGATTTCAGTGTTTTTCATTGAGCTTCAAACAAACACTTGCATCAAAAGTTAGCTTGCTCTGCATCAACAGTTAAAATATCGAGATTTCTTAATAGTTACCTATTTGTTTGTTTATAAGAATCATACTTAAACTTACTTCAAAAAATACTGATATAATATATGATACTACTGATATGATATAATACTGATCACCACCTCACAAACGAATCAATCCATAATGACAATGTAGCCGGGCTTCTATTAGCATTTTCTAATCCCAAAATAATTAGATTCTCATAATATGTGTGATTATATTAGCACTGCTGGAACTCCGCTTGCTCGTCAAACATATTCAGTATTTCTCACATAACGCGAGGAATACTAGAGCTTGATTCTACCATGGATAGCTGCTAAATTTCCCAAGAGCAACTCCTTTCTTCAAGTGACTATCAAAATATCCTTCTTTAAATTATGTATAATCAGCGGTAAAGGCATAAGTGGATTGTTGGAAACGATTTTGAAAGATGAATTTGGAAATTCCAATGAGGACAACAAATTCGTAAGTTGACGGAGATTGACTCACGACTGTGTATATGAAATTTATATTTTTGCATTTTCTTGGTATCATTTTTCAAGTATTTTTCTGGTTTAACTGCGTATATGATATTAATGTAATATTAAGGAATGGGTGCCATTGATGATAAACATACCGATGACTATAATGTTTACCAAAGTTTCTCGAATGACAATAATAGAACTTTTATGATTATGCTACATAAATGTCATGCCTATTTGCAGTCGCGGTTCGGGTTTTTGATTTTTTCATAAACCGCATCCGGTTCTCGGTTCAGGTCTTCGGTTCTTTTTAGTAACTTTAAAATTTTACATACAGTTGCTGTAATCTAATACACAATTGTATATAGTTATGTATTTATATTGCAACAAAAAATGTTCATTTTACGCGACTTAAATGCCCGCTGTAAGAAGTTTTTGTCTGTATCATACAAATATTAGCATTCGGGGGAGTCATTTCAGGTTTGAGCTGTAACCGGACCTATTTTTCGGTTTTTGAAAAACCGCATGCGGCTCTCGACGGTTCCTTTCAAAAAAAAATTGTCGATCTCGGTTCAAGGCTAGGGACCGCGTTCAAATAGTCTTCAAAAATAGCATCAATCCCATGTGAAATTTGACTCGATGTAGTGCTTGTAATACAAAACGAAAAGAATGCTCTAGTAGCGCAACTCTTTGCAATTCTAACGGTGTATGGTATGATTCCCAGTAAAACAAACCAAAACTTCTAGGCTCGATTAAAGTAACTACATTTTTGAATGTAGTGTCGTTAAATATATGATTTTTGTCATTCGTAATTAGCTCAAGAAACTTAAATTATTCATATCAGTTAAGGTTCTGACTTGTACCCGATTGTATTTATCTTTGAGAGTTGGCAATAAAGATGTTATGGCAACGCCGAAACCCGTCTTCTTTTTCACATATAAATAAAAGTCGAATCAAGTTGAAATTGCTGTCAAATTTTGATACATATATTATTGAATCAACGTCGTTTATAAGCAATATTTAAATCCCATAAAATAAGTTGTAATGGTAAACCAAATGGAGATCCCATTAATCATCTTCTTGAAAAAGTTGTATTTAAATTGCAATACTAGGGCTGGACATGTATCACTTTATCCATTTTTTCAGTTTTAAACATTTAAGACAACATGGAAAAATTGACATTATTTTTAAAATTGCTAACACAAGCAAATAAACCGTAATGCAGTAAGGATGTCGAAATTTGGTCAACCAATACCTAACGGACCTAATAAAAAGTTCATTTATTTTACAATAGTTTTTAATCACTCCTAGCCATTTTTTAAAACTCATGCAAGATATTAAAACTGAGTACAATCAAAACTAAGTGTACAAAATCAAAAATTGGTGTGTGTTTATGGATGTAGGAATACGCAGGTTCTCATCCTATGCTAGCAGGAGATCCAGCCTGCAATATAAAATCTGCAAGAAGATATCGGATTTGATATCAGCTCTGGGGACGGGCGGAGCCGTATTTAATGTAAGGTTGTGATGGAGAAATAAATACAAGCCGTAACTGGGACGGCTCCTAGGGCGTGAGAACAAAAAATCCCTGGAGGTACCAGGTCGGCCGGAACAAAAACCGGTCTTTTTTAGTAGACACACGATATGAATGATTGTGAACAAATCTGTTTACCAAATTGTGTAAACGGCCAAGAAAAAATTATTTCTGCAACATTATGTCGAATATTTCTAACAATTTTCGTCAAAAGTAAGAACAACCAATGCTGGCTATACCATCGATAAGTAATACAACTGAGTATGTTTGATTTACTGATCTTTTTTAAATATAAACGTTCATGCCAAAAATATTGTTTAAAACAAACATGACATGGGATAGTAATTACATTTAAAAACATTGGACAGTTTTCATAATAATATTACCACCGTTGTATGTATGTATGTACGGGTCCCCGTGATCATATGTGCCTACTCACACCGATCATATGTGCCTGCTTAACACTGATCATAGGAGTCTGCTTAACACTGATACACGAGGGTCGACTTAATCCATTATTATTAGGATTTTTGCGATCTAACCCATTTTACCAGTAGGTATATCTTCCTATAGTGAAGGGAAACACTGCAGGGAGTACTGCAGTGTTATTGTCACCTCCCTCGTGACAACACTACAGTACTACGTCCCCGTACTAACACAGAGCCAAGGACGATTAGCAGGACTAGCTTGGGTTTGCATTTTTTGCGCCCCAGGGGGATTCGAAGCCGGAGAGAGCTTACTTGCATGGTCTGGCTAGCCCTGCCTAATATTACCACCGTTACGAACCTAAGTATTTCTCAATACTATTGACGTATTCGCGCATATTAGCACATTTGAGTTTAAGAAGCCGGAAAGGAATTTGCCATAGTTTTTTTTGAAAGAAACCACGAAAAGATTCCTGCTTGATTACACCACAAAGGCTTCCCAATCAACCTTTCCTCGACACCTGTCGTTCTATGGGCCCTACCCATAGTTAAGATCCATAGCTCGGGAAGGGTGAAAGAAACTATTGAGAGATAGTGATATGCTACCCTTACCTATTTTTTATAAATCAAACGTAAATACAAAGGTGTATGTAATATAATAATAATAATTACCAATTTACTAATCCGGACACGTAAAACTTCTATATCCTTTTGTACGCGTCACTATTAAATTCAAACACATGGCTTCTGGGAACAATGCCGGCAAAAAAATAGCCAGTTGATCAAACATTTAATGTTTAATACCCAAAAAACCAATTATCTAAATGAGGGACGCTATCCAACCTTGCCTCGTACATTTGAGAACGGTCACCGCGGTCAACTGAAGACACCGCACATTGAATGCCCAGCAGCAGCTAGTAGGATGTAGCAAGAAGGAGATCATCATTATAATATGGAATCTATCCTCATGATCGTACTCTTACTACATACTTTGTACTGTCTCATTCCTATACTTTATTCACATGTATATTCGATTGTAGTAAAAGCTAACTTATCATTAATCTTAACCTGATTATCGCGCCGTTGTCTTATCATTTATCATCACAACGGGCGCACCACATGCGGCAGTCGACATTTAATTAAAGTTAGTTTAAATGTGAAGTGAAATGGTGCGAACAAGGCACCAGCAAACGGAGGATCCAATCACCGTCACCACCACCCGACCTCCTACCACGGAGACGGACAAAGAAAGGAGGAGTGAAGAAGCGTAATAATGTTGCAACCAACTACGACGGACGAGGTGGAGAAGCGACACCACCAGCAGCGTCCAAATGTCCCGATACCGACGCTCAATAGCAGCTTACTCAACAGTTTATGACGCTTGTCCAATCATTGGCGCAACAGTCAGCTAACGGACAAATTAGTCAACAGTTCCAAGGAGACGCTAGGCCACCCACAGCAAAACACATACCTCCACCTAGACTGGCTACCCTAGATCGGATGACCATCATCCAATTTCGCGATTAGAAGCAGGGGTGGAACGACTTCGCCAGCACACAACAGATTCTCCAGTACCCCATCGACGCTCAGCATGGGATCCTACATGCGGCTGAATGGACAATGCTGTGGAATTCATCTCGTTTGAAGATAAGACCAGACAGTCCGATTTTGAAGTGCTAAAGCTGATGGAGGCTTACATTCGTCAGAAGAGAAACCCACTCTTGGACAGACAAGAATTCCACCGCCGAGATCAGAATGCTGGAGAACCCGTGGATTGTTACTACAAGGCCCTAAGGGTCCTGGATGACGCCTGCAGCCACGAAGGAGAGCTGCAATGTGCTTAAATACGCCAAAAACGTGTGAATGCGGTGAAAAATCCATGATCTCCATGCACAACTCCAAGACATTCGCATACGCGACAGGTTCATCTGCGGCCTAAGGGACAAGGAAATGCAACGAAGGGTCCTCGCAGAGCAGTACGGATCTGTATTGACGATGGACAAAGTCTTGTCAATATGCACATCAGTGCAGAGCTCATACTCAGCTAGAATTTCCCTGGGTCAACACGGACATAGAGGAAGTAGAGGTAAATAGCGCTCAATCCACGATCAAAAATACTTCCAAGTCCGTTACATTTAACCATGCCCCGAGTAACAGAGCAAAATGCAAGTGGTGCGGAGCAGCTCGACATCGCTACGAAAAAGGAAAAAAGTGTACTTTGCACCATATTAATAAGAAGGTACTGGTTTGTCAATTCGCGTGTCAAAGGATGTATTTTTAATTGACGTATACTACATTTGTATTTTAAAGCAGCCCTTGGCATGTGTCACCCAGTACATGTCGCGAAGCTGGTCTTACTTGTATAGCAGCCATCGGTACTACTGCATTAGTCCAGGTACTTTTATAGTGACCACCGGTACTTTTAAAGTATCATTTAGTACTTGCAATGTAGATAACAGTTCTTTTTAATTACCCCTTAGTACTTGTATAGTTGCCCTTCGTACTTGTATATTTGCCCTTAGTATTTGTATAGTAGCCCTCAGTACTTTAATAATAGCCCTCAGTACTTTTATAGTAGCCCTCAGTACTTGTATAGTTGCCCTTCGTACTTTTACAGTAGCCCTCAGTACTTTTATAGTAGCCCTCAGTACTTTTACAGTAGCCCTCAGTACTTTTATAGTAGCCCTCAGTACTTTTACAGTAGCCCTCAGTACTTTAATAATAGCCCTCAGTGCTTTTATAGTAGCCCTCAGTACTTTTACAGTAGCCCTCAGTACTTTAATAATAGCCCTCAGTACTTTTATAGTAGCCCTCAGTACTTTTATAGTAGCCCTCAGTACTTTTATAGTAGCCCTCAGTACTTTTATAGTAGCCCTCAGTACTTTTATAGTAGCCCTCAGTACTTTTATAGTAGCCCTCAGTACTTTTATAGTAGCCCTCAGTACTTTTATAGTAGCCCTCAGTACTTTTATAGTAGCCCTCAGTACTTTTATAGTAGCCCTCAGTACTTTTATAGTAGCCCTCAGTACTTTTATAGTAGTCCTCAGTACTTTTATAGTAGCCCTCAGTACTTTTATAGTAGCCCTCAGTACTTTTATAGTAGCCTTCACTCCCTTTAAAGTAGCCCTTAGTACTTGTATAGTAGCCCTAAGTATTTTCAGTGTCCGGTTGTAGTTTTTTTCATATTTAGTCCCAATCAGAATTTCAAAATTTTAGGGGACGCAATTCGTGGATTATGGTAGGATGCCGCAATACATGTAGGTTCCCTTTTTTGAATGCATTTACTAATGGTGGTAACCATGTCATACTATTGTTGTGTGGGTGGTATTGAGTAAATCCGTCCCGGTGGGTTCAGAATGCTCCTATACTGTACTCCGTTGGAGTTCTGAAATTCGGAAACCATGAAAAAAATCTACACAAAATTTACTACAATCGCCTTCTTTCCTTTTTGTCAAAGCTGCTAATAGAAATATATTATGACGCTTCCTAATCATGGTTGGTAGTAAATGTGTTTTAAAAATTGGACCGATGTCATCAGAATGTCATAGCTTCATCCCTAGTGGGGATGAAGAAAATCTAAGAGCAGATTCGGATTCTGCACAAAATTTTGGACAATCGCGTTTTTTTAATTTTTTAAAAATTCCATTATTTATGGAAATAAGACAGTCAAAAGTTTTGGTTCCATCGATTCCCATGTTAATCAAATAGGGCGATGGAACCACAACTTCGGAATGCTCTAGCCCAAAAAATATACATCAGATTTAAAATCTGAAAGCATCAGCAGACTCTCCATACGATTTTCTACAATCGCGTTCTCTTCGTTTTTCATTTTTTGTGTCGTCCCAGGCGTAATACAAATTCCGATAGTGGTCTTTGCTTAGTTTCGTACCGGTTTCTTCCTATGCCTCAACCCATCATGATACTCCCATCCAACTGTACATGCAATCATCCAGATTTTTATTCTAGTACTGTGTTTGGAGTGCATATTTTATTGTCTCTTTATGCAGTACATGCATACGGATGATTGGAGACAAGGACAAGATTCGATTTATCCGGAAGCTAATATCAAATTCCCCGAATGTATATTCAGAAGTAATACATGCCATAAAAAGAACCTTGGCGTTTTGATGAAAAAAGTCGATTGCACAAAAGCCAGACAGAATCCAAAATTTTCCGGTCGTCGGTGTCATCCTTCTTGACGACGATACCTCGCTGTACATATAAATGTGATCAATAATGAGAATCCGGAAGAGAAAATTATATGTCTCGTAACGGCACTAGTGGAGGGAAAATAACCTCATTTATTCTTTCATGTGTGGACAAGACAAGATGCTGTAAGTGATAGGAGAAAAGCATAAAGTAAAGGTGAAGAGGATTTCCAAACCACATGAGCATCAGCTTCCCATTCTGTGTATGATTACATGTGCATGTAGACATTTACTTGGAGTACAGTGTAGTGAGTGGTGTAAGTCAGCAAAAGAACGTGATGGAATTAATACTAGGATCGATGTGATGTCACTGGGGACGATAAACTGGCTCGGAGTCTCTGGAAGGTTATACAATGAGACGTTGTCATTGTCAGCCTAGGGGACGATATAATAACACCACACCTTCCAAAGTAATTTTAAACAAGCCTTGTTTTGACCTTCGGAGAGTGGAAGCATTTCATAGTATTCTTCCACGTTTCAAACCAAATGTTCTAAAGGAGGAACGACTTGATAGAAAGTTAGAAATCTCAATGCTAATATTGTATTTGATATGACCCCAAGCTATTTTAAACGACAATCAATGAATCACCAGAGAATTTTGTTCTCGACGATGTTCCACGTACCATATACCGAAAGCCAAATGTCTCTACGTTTTCTATGAATATGGATAGTAACTGTGTTTGCTTGTAATGTAACACCACTGGCTTCAAACGGACAAGCATTAAGGGAGCTGGATGATGAAGTCGTTTGGCGTGGTTAGAAAACCACAATAACTACCTAAATGACTGAAATTCTTTAAAAGATCTTTCAGGTGCAGTTGGCTAGTATTTCCTAGAAAATTGCAAGTGTTCTTGTTGAGGAGACGCATCGCATAGTAGAAGCAAGGCTCATTCTCGGATCTGCTCAAGTTTATCCGTATTAATTTTTCTCCTACATCACGAAACATTTAGGGTACCACGTATGGTAATTTTGTAGAGTAAATAGGGAAAGAGATTAATATTGCATGCATGCATTAAAGGTTATATTTTTAATTCGTTTGGCTTTTCTTCAGGAGTATAGTAAGTGCTTTCAGGTGATGCATTGATGCAGCAGAAATGAAACTAAGACCTAAGCTATCATACATAATAAATGCAAAGAAAAAAATCCTTCAAATCTACAACACTCTGAAATTAACGTCTAAAATATTTCAAAACATGTAGCGTTTGCATATGATAATTTTTAGATTAACATCATCCAATCATAATAATTAGTCTTTTTGAGTGCTGCTGCTCAAACTTGTTTACAAAGCAGCTAACAATTACGTTTACTCGTTGCAGAAATGTCGTTACGATTGCATCCGATTTTCCTTTTACGTTAAAAATTTAGTTGCATTTTGTTCAAAAAAAAAAGTTGGCAACTAACTTTTTGTGACACGGGTGTAAATACGTTGTTATGTGCGTAATACAATCCCACCATGAGCCTTAAAAACAGAACTGAATAACTCAACTTTTGCATTGCTGTCTCTTCTTAATTCTATATTATGGGTGCTACAATAGTAGAGCGGGGTATTACTTCTTAAGAGTACGTGGTCCTATCTGCAGCGTGCAGAAGTCAGTTCAAGTTTCGAGTTGAGAAGGTGTCTTCATTAACACTTCTGACTAATGACGCTTGACGTAACAACTTTCTGTAAACATTTAAGAGAATTCTGAGAGGTTCAGAAAAACTTCCGTTTCTTTCCCAAGTAAAGCTCATCAGGTTGATACTAATAACAATATTGGATCAAATAATGTACCTACTTTTTCCTAGGTAAAGTAAACATTCTTCAAAGACTAACGAGAACTACTGAAAGAAGGAATTAACAGAATTGAAATTTAAGAGTTTGAACTACGTCAATTGCTGGGAAAAGGAAATTAGATTCCAGGTCATCATCACTTGTCTAACGTTGGAAAAAGGAGAAAACTGAAACTTTCATTCGTTTATTCATCAATCCTATCATTAAACATGTATAGTAGTTGTTTGCTGCTGCTGCAGTTCAAATGACTAAAACTTTGAGGCCAGCCTTTTAGAAGAACGTAATAACAGTTCTATTCAATTTTTAGTATCGAAACGTGTTTGTCACCACAATTTGTCAGAGCCAAAACCCCACATGTAATCGTCAAGTCTTTTAAGTTCAGATACCAGTAAATTTCAGAGGAAAAGTTAAATTAGTTTGAAAACCGCAGTTTTTTGTCAAAACCAAAAATTGCGCTCGTGGCTTCTGTCATTACTTCTAAGAAAGGCATATTCAATTTGGTTGCAGTGACTTCTTTTACTCATTGTCCTTGCCCACATCAGTCAACTAGGTATTGTGTTTACTTTATTCTTCGTTCGGATGTGCTATAATAGGCGAAGGCTGTTCATGAATTTTTAGTTTATAGGTTCTCGGCAAAGACAGGGAAGGCGAATTTTCCAAAGTCCTTTCATCAACCTCCACTTAACCATCATTGAACTTTGAGCAGAAATGTCTTCTAAGCCTGCCAAAAAATCCTGTGTTTGATGTTATGATTTTCCAGACCAAACATGAGCATTTGTGTAGTAAGTAACAGTGTAGCAAAAGACCACCAACTAGAATAAAACTTAATGTAAATTCCTGCTGCAAGTAATCTGCCCACATTTGAATTTGTATGTTCCAATGACATGGCTTCACTCAATCAAACTAAACGAAATGGAATTCTGACGTTTAGCATGTATGGCATCGATATCGAATGAAGATGAAAGCAACTGCAGCAAGAATGTCTGGAAAGGGTACCTATACCCAACTCGTTTGGAAGCGCAAATAGCAAGAATCATTTTTTGCCCTTTAAGGGCAAAATCAACCGATTCGAAATGTTGGAGTCGGAACTCACTCTAAGCTAGTTAATAGTATGTAATTACATATCTCCAATGTGATGCAGTTAGAGACTCAATTGGAGTTGGAGAAGAAAACATGGGGCTGGAGCGTTGTGCTTTGGGGTTGGTATTTACAATGGGCTACTGACTGTCTCCATATATCAACCACCTGGAGAATAAAACAGCAAAAGTCATGTCGTTATGTTTGATTTATTGTCCTGTCGGGGAAAACTCAACGAAGGAGAAAGAGTTGATTTAAACCGTACGTACTGAATGAAGACGAGCACGGAGTATACATATATGAGTAGCTAATACTAGCAGCTAAGCAGAGATGGTAGAAAAAGAAATGAAAATCGGATGGAAGTCCGCCTTTTTACATGCTGACTGTATTTTTCTCCACGGGTTCAGTTTCTTTCGCTAGTGGAAACTCAATTGGCATAGGTTTGAGAAGCTTGTCTGTCCATGGTCAACTTTACGCAATATGAAGAGAATAAAAATCCAACCCAACGCAGGTTCGACGATACGATAGTAGTTTTCCCAATTCGTTTCCTTCCTGCCTTCCGCTCTCTTGCTGATATGTAATACAGTAGGTCATGTGAATCATCACATTATTAGCAAATGTCGAATCTCGTTATACTCACCAAGCTGTTAGTTTAGTTTACGTGAGATGATGAGGAAATAAGAAGCCAACAGCCTCTTGGGATTCCAATGTAACGGAAACAGTATCCTTCGAGTTGTAAATGACCTGAAAAAAGACGAGGTAATATTATATCGTCTTCATAACATTTACGTTGAGTCGTGGTATACACCACTATGTCTGGGATGAGAGATGGGCTGACGCATTCATTACAATATGGGAAATAGGATATGTCGATGAACTAAGATTGATCCTGTCTTTAAATGATTCAAGGTCCCGTACATTCTAATAGACACTCTTTGATGAGATAAGGTGACTACATAGACATTTCGTTTTTAATGTAAAAGGACTCCTAACCGGGAAGGTTGAAGGTTAGTAAGGAAATGACAAAACAAGAATTCAATCTTACAATACAGTCTACCACTTTACGTCACAAAAGTAATCTAGATGATAATTAAATGTCTGGTGCGTAAATGTTTTGTAAATTACAAACTGTAATGGTTGGGAATCCTATAAACTGAAGTCTGTTCCATGACTAGATGTAACTTGCTTACCGTAATGGAGGTTCTAACTGAGCGATTACTTTATTACAAAACATTCAAACCAAACTAAATTTGGCAAATAATATGACAATTTTTTGTTACACCGTTAATAAATTCAATTATTTGTTTTTGTTCTCATTGTGACTGGTGACAAATATGCCCAACTAAAACATGTTTTGATCATGGCCATGACCCCATTCAAAATAAGGTCCAGCTAGTAAACGTATTTTTCGCTTCACGCTGCGGTAGTGCTGGTATTAGAAGCTATCCAGAAGTCACACCGGATCGAATTCTGCCTGAGAATGCCGTGTTATCTGTCTCGAAGGTTTCTGGTATCGTGAAACCATTTTGATCATCCTCAAATAGAAACGGGACTGTAGTCTACCCGTTGTTTTGTAATTATTCTTACCCAATGTCATACGTTATATCTCGTTTATAACTGAAAGTTTTCTGGCTCGGAATAATACGCACAGAGCCATTTATTCCATCCAACCCTGAGAAATGACATAGGTATTGAAAAGATAGCGTGTAGAGAAGATAAAATAAAGTAAAAAATTCATAATCTCCGTCTTCATTGATAAAAGTGCCTTACATGAGTTAAATAAGTTTAACTTAAATTAATAAACGAAGTGCCCTTACATGCATTAAATAAATGGTACATATATAAATATCAAACCCATATAAATTTTCTCCCATTATCAGCCGGACCGGGAGTGTTGTATACATAAATAAATTCTCAATAAATTTGTACTATATTCAGTACTTATGTGTATCCTTTAATTACTTAAGATGATACAGCAGAAATACAAATTTTCACATGTTATAGTTGCAGGTGTCTTATTTTAGAGATAATAACCAAGATAAATTGGTTACCGACATTGGGACCAGCTCCCAAAACTGGGCTAAACTTTTTTTTAGAAATTTGGTATCAGTTCATTTCGGAAAAAGAAGTAATTTTTCACCCCCTGTTTGTGCTTGATTCAGCTGAATATTTAGCAGAGATTTAGAATATGAATATTTAGCAGATCTGTAATATTCCAATGGATTTTGATAATCACGTATTATTTTATAAACACCATATCTCTAAATTCAGCAGTCTGAATTTGCATCCTCATTTGCTGCACATATTACAACTAAGCTGATTACGAATATTATTTTCACAAAACCAGCCACTTATGCAATGTTTGATTTAGTTTGCAATTAAAAGTTAACTAATAAGTTATATACTTAGTACAGTGTGAACCCGCCTTATAAGCCATGAACGGCTCATGATGAACCGATAGCCAAACTCATGGTCGCAATATCTGTATGGAAGCGTCGTTCTCATTACTGAAACACTCACATGCACTTCCTTACTGTTATAGTACATACAAGAAACTGCACGCTAAAAGTTCTGACTCATAGTCTAAGGAGTCATATCTCACCATCCCACCATCTTGTATGCAACACTCCCGGTCCGGCTGATAATGGGAGAAAATTTATATGGGTTTGATATTATATATGTACCATTTATTTAATGCATGTAAGGGCACTTCGTTTATTAATTTAAGTTAAACTTATTTAACTCATGTAAGGGCACTTTTATCAATGAAGACGGAGATTATGAATTTTTTACTTTATTTTTTATTTTAACTATTTTAAGGGTTAAAGACTAGTACGTTTTAATAATGTAATTTTAAGATTTAATTTATATTAGTAAAACGTATTACACAAACTTGCTACGTTGGCTTCTAAATTATTACGGACTGCTTCATATTCAAACCATGTATCTTCAGTGTGCCTAATTTTATAATAGAACGCATGCCTCCCAAATGTCATTATATTCATTGGTCCATTCAAATCATTCATTCACATATTCACCTAGTCATTAATAAGTTCGGGTCTACTAGTTCATATACGAAAATATGTTATTTTGAGATATGAAACCAGATTTGGAAAGATTTATTGATATTTCTGATAAGAGTACCCCTGCTAAAAATGCTTCCAAGTGTTCAAAACTGGCAATCATTAGCTTTGCCCTTGCTTGACTGAAGGTTTCGACTTCCTTCTGGATTTTCGTTTTCTAATGCTTCTATAAAAACCTTTTTAATGTACTCAGCTATTCAAATAGTATATTTACATTCGACTTCTAAATTTCATCAAGCCTTTGCTTTTATGTATGCTTTATTGGATTGGTTTGGGAGCTTGTAGTCCACCACAAGTATTTTATGAATGAGTATAATTTCTATGCATTGTTTCAACTATTGGTGGAAAGTACATATGCCCAAACTTACGCACCTTCGATTCCAAAGATAATGCCAACAAGAAAGCATTCACTTTAAGCATGAACAATTCGTATTTGAAAGTCTCTTTACAATTTCAATCATCATAAAAAAGATACTACTTTTAGGATATATATATCTATCTAAGAGACATATGGTGACGTATGTCGCAGCCGTCAATTAGGCATTAATATAACTTATGATTTGTAATGTAATTGCGAAAGCGGTCAGCTTTATCCGCATCCAAGCCTCTTATTTATGTTGGCTTAAGGTTTTACTGTCGATAATAAATATTTCTACATTCAGGCAACCTCAATTACCCCCTGAATTTGTTGTTAACTGCATTTGATTTGTGCAGGTATTACTTTATATAATGTATTATAAAAGACTCTGGGTGACCTAGAAACGTTAATGTGTAAAAGCACCCAGGGTGCATGGAAAATGACACGGGTTTCGTCCAAAGTTTAAAGGTCTGTGAGAAAAGTATAAATCGTAGACATGCAATATGGGTACCAAATTATTCATAAAAGTTGGTTGCACACGAAATCGCGAAGTTTGGATCAGTAACTTTAATAGTTTGGCTACAACAAGGTCAGATATCGACAGAAGTGCAAAAAAAGTAGGCTGAAAAATTACATACAGGGCTCCAGTTTCCAAAATAAATGGCCGGTTTGGAATGTGAAACCAGATTTAGAAAGGTTTTTGAATGCATTACGGATATGTCTGAAAGAGTACCTCCCAAAAATGCTTTCAAGTGGGTCAAAACTGGAATCATAGCCTGGAGCCTGGTTCATGAATTCAGACTTCCTTCTGATTTTCGTTGCCAAAGCTTCTAAAAGCTTTTAGCACGATTCAAATAGTGTATTTGATCAGCCGAGAAAAAAAGACAAGGTTTGCTGGTGATTGACTGGAATCAAAATGACTTTATTTTAAGAGAACAGATTAAGAACTGCAGCAAAATAATGACCAGTGGACAGTGTGACACATGTTGGCAATAAACATGGTGCACAACACGTAAATCATCATCCACAGCTATTAGACTAGAACTCCAGTCCAATGGCACTAGTGTATAGTATCCGTAAAGCTGCTGTTTGTTGGGTTACCAATGTATCAATATCAATAACTGCATAAGTTTTTATTTTCATAACCAGAAAGAGACAAAATTGACAGCAATAGAACAAATGTCTTTGTGGAAGGATAAATTCCTGATTTTAATGTCTCCAGAAAGTATTAGCGTATCCAGTTGCAGCTTCCAGGCCTCGTCTGGACTACCATACATATAATACTGGATTTTAGGTACATAATAGGTATGCACTTAGATACAGAACAGAACCATTAGTAGTGGCATCAATGTTATAAGACACC
>LJIJ01002664.1:0-24790 GCA_001718145.1 Orchesella cincta
GTTATGTTATTAGTGAGCGGCCACACACTGCATGCAAAGTTGAGCTTGCTGATTCGTGTTGTCATTGAGGTCTTTCAATCCAGTAATGATTATGTTCTTTTCACGTAACTCAACTTGTAGACTTTCGAGCTCACGTTGTTGCTGAGACACTATGCACTTCAGTTGCTTATTTTCATTTTCCAGTCACCAAATCGTTGTTGTTTTCTACTGATTGAGTTTGCATTAATTGATGCAGGTTGTTGATTTTTTTCTTGGATCACTTAGTTTCTTTCTTATTTCGAACTTTTAGCACCTTTTCCATACTTTGTGTCATGGCTTTTAACAGTGCTTTTTCACTTTCACCAAGTTCCGAGTTAATTTTGTCGTCGTCAATTTCTTCGTTGGCGGAGCTCCAACCGTCATCATTTTGTTGAGCACTGTACGTATCCATGTCGTTTTCCATTTTATTCAAGTGTTTTGTGTTGTGAGACAGTTCTTTGTTTGTTCTTATCTAGAGCTGCTGCTATGTATATGAGTTTGTTAGAGTGAGGAGCTAAGTGACAGGCACGTCTTGTCGGTATGAAGAACAGAATGCGTATGACGAACAGAATTGCGTATGACGAAAAATGCACAATAATTTGAAAAGCATTTACATCAAAATAAAAACTACATGTTGCCCCCAAAAACATCCTTTTGTTATAATTTGTAAAACTTATCCATTTTATTCATTAAAAGATTGGCATGAAGTCATGTGACAAAATATTAATACATACACGGTTATTAAATGTTTTCAGCGGTTAACGTTGTAAAGCAATTTAGTTCAGGAACGACCAGTCTGTGTTCAGACCATAAATATATGGTCGCCGGACCATTTAATATATGGTCCAAATTCACCAAAATGGCGGTTTTTGCGTTTCAAAAATTTTGTAACAAGAATTGTGAAGGAGTAGCTAACAACAATTTAAAATCGGAATTATAAACTCATAAATTAAAGCTTTTTTCACCGTGCACAATGTCGTAGGATGGCTGATTTGACGACAAAGGCAAAAAGAGCTAAACAAAATTGAAATTAAAAAACTTTTATTATACCTTTAACAGGATTCGGTGTAAAATATTGTGAGGATTCTGATGCAGCTGTCGAAACCCCTAAAAAATATTGTAATTTTGACATAGGCCTTGGTTTATGCGCGAAGACCTTCAATTTGAGGCACTTTTTTCATAAAAGTTTTGCTGTGAACATTAAACGCGCGTGCACCGCTTATCCAAAGCCAGTCCATTGAGCTTGACAGTTGTAGCTAGAGAATGGCTATTTCAGTTATGCGGTACCTTCACGCTGGCTTCAGAATTTGGACCGGAAACTTGCAGAAATGCCAACTCGCTCAAGCATCACTTTCCTTTATGCTAAAATAGCTATAAAACAGTGCCTGATTTGTTTTATGTAATGAAAATAAATATAATGGAATCATTACCAATGGATAAAACCAACAATTGTGTGCGTTTTCTGATTTTAACTCTGCCAGCACTTGAGCGACTCGCCATTTTGGCAGCGTTCAGGTCCAAATTCTTGAAGCCCTGCGTAAAGATACCGCATAACTGAAATAGCCATTCTCTAGCTACAACTGTCAAGATGAATGGACTGGCTTGAATAAGCGAGTGCACGCGCGTTTAATGTTCACAGAAAAACTTTTATGAAAAAAGTGCCTCAAATTGAAGGTTTTCGCGAATAAACCAAGGCCTATTACCAAAATTGCGATATTTTTTAGGGGTTACCACAGCTGCATCAGAATCCTTCACAATATTTTACACCGGAAACCCTTGTTAAAATAAATGCAAAGTATTTTAATTTCAATTTTGTTTGAGCTCATTTTTGCCTTTGTCGTCAAAATCAGCCTTCCTACGAATCGTGCGTGCTTGTTTTTTTCTACCGTGCTTTTTTTGAGAAATTGATTTTGAAGTTTTTGAAATTTTTGGATCATATATTTTATGGTCCTGGCTAGACCATATATATATGGTCGGGACCATATATTTATGGTCTGAACACTGACTGAACGAGTTGATCATTAACATATATTCTTATTAGATATATTTATTTTCTTCACAGATAAAACGATATAATGTTTATATCATTTCTTAGTTATTAGGTGCATGATTTGAGTAAAATATGTTTATTTTATATGAAGGACTAAAGTTAAGGCAATGTGATTTAGAAATTGTTAATCCAGAACACACATTAATGTGGATTTAACTACATATGTGTGCTAAATCAGAATAAACTGAAATACTTTCAAAAGGGAGCTTAATAATCGATATCTTGCTATTTACGTAACTGCAGAATGTATGTGCCCAACTACAACCTCACGTATAATATCTGACAAACTTTGAGTAGTACAAGTAGTCTGATTTCTTAAACCTAACTTCTTCTAAAAATTACAAGTCATTAGAAAGTTAACGTTCGTGTACGGCTAATTTTTAACCACCTTAGCATCAAATACGACCACTATAGTCCTACATTTACAATTTCGTTAGTATAAATGGTTACGGAAACACGTTTTATACTGAAACTCTGGCGGTTTAAATAAATAGAACTTACCAAAACCTTTGACAAAAATGCCTCGTACTCGTTCTACATATTTTACAACAATTCCAATAGAAGATTACTTATTGTTATACGTCGAAAAAAGTTTACTGGTGTATGAAATCCCCATTCATCCCCATCAAGTCATTAATTCTAATCAATGAAGGACCACAAATCTTTAATAGTTCGAAAACTAAATTTCCTCATGCTGTGTAAAGATAAACGAAAAATTTGGAAAATGTTTAAAAACGACTGCCTGACTTGAGGTTAGTGTGCTATACTTTCAACTATTATTTGAACTACGCTGGGCCAAGGAATATATATCTGTTCAGCAGGCGCTTTCATTTGAATTTTCGTTTGGTTTGTTATGGGACCACTCGAGTCTGTAGAAGCTGAAGTAAAAGTACATAGTTTTGTGTCTTGTTTTCCATAAGTTTATAGGGAGGGTTTGGAGAACTGCTTAACTCTATATTTTTAAGTGTATTATAACCTTGGCCAGTACTTAGTATTAAATATATGCAGACTTCACTTCAGCTAACAATAATTTGTTTCTTCAAGCAAAAACCATAAAACAAACTCGTTAGGTTACTCTTTCAAAAGGCAGGCAGAACATTGATTTCGTATTAGAGCATGATATAAAACTAAGTCGATTGTGCTCCGGCCTAATAATCCGTCCTCGTATTTTATACCTTGCACGTTTGACCGAAAGTTTGTATCCAATTTGTAATCAGTTTAATCACCCAACTGCACAATTGCAGACTCGAATAATAAACTACTGCAACAAAATTGAGTCTTACTTCAAGACAAAATGCCAGCAAAGAAGCTCCCATCAATCCGACAGTGCAATCATAGCAAGGATTTTGGGTTTGTTTACCGTATCAGGATCGCCTCTCACTTCCGTATAAAGGAACTTTCTCCGGAGCTTTAGATGCCACATTGACCACTCGTTCCATTTATAGAATAATCCAGATGCCACAATTCTTTCCATAGTTTCTTTCAGCCAATATTGATTTTCAGTTTTTAAATACGAGAAGTGTGGAATATTTGAGAAGGTTTGTGGAGCCTGAAACATTCAAAATTCTTGCTAACGTTCAATCGCATCATATTGGAAAAACGGCAAATAAAATTCTGCGCGCTGAGTTAAAAAGAAAACTGCCAAGCTTTCTACTTTCGTCAACAAAACTAAAAATTCATAGTGTTCGATAGTATTTTTACTACTTCAAAACTTTCCTCGATAGATAAATTATACGATTTGAATTCATTTCAAAACTCTCTGTGGAGACATGGGTTAATAGGTAGATTAAAATGATTTTGTATCCATTCTTCACGAAATCCTTTAGAGTTTTATTGGCTGTTGTGATGGCAGTGTACTGTTATAATGCTCGTAAATCCATTCGAATAAAGTTGCGAGAGGATGAAACTCAGTGAACATATCACAACGAAATGTCGAGTTTTTGCAGACGCACCGAATATGCTCCCAAGGAATCCGATTTGTTCTCCTACTACTAGTTCAAGTGTATGATGGTCTTTGTAGGAACGAAAAACGGCAAACACTAGAATGATCAAAATCCCAATCCATATTTCAAAAGTAAATGGTTCATACCAGACAAGAAAATTAAACCAGTGTTCAGTTCTGCTCCGCTTCAATGGACAGAAGATAACGGTTTCCGAGCCGAAACTAAAAAACTGCATCTGAATAGTCGAGTAAAGAGATGGATTTAGAATACCGTGCTGAACAGCAATCATTTCAGGGCCACGGTATGTGTATTCAAATTCCAGCAATTTAAACCCTTTCACAGTTGATGGAGCTAAGTATTTGGTAAAGTTATGTGTTTCCGCCAATGCCAGAGACATCATGATGTCAGTTGTGCATCTATAATTCATTCTAGTTTTTTGGCTCAGGCATGTGGATGTCTTGTAGTCCGGTGTTTTGTATACAAATTTCCACCAGTCAGGAGCCAGCACCCAAATGAATTTTCGGTTTCCTTCCCGAAACAATTGGCGATGAACTGCGTACATATTTTGGTGGTCGAAATGATGATCGAAATCTAGTACTAGGAGTGGATCTGATGGGGAATATCCTCGGGTAATTGTTGTCACTGAAGTTAGACTTGGTTGGCATTCAAAACTATATGGTAAAGTTAAGAGGACTTTTAGAGCTGAAAACATTTGCAGGTTTCTGGTTCCCATTTGCGACAATGGCATTAAACTTCAGAATCATTGAATTGAAGTAATTTTCTTGTTTGGAAACGAGAATGGAACCGGTAGATAAGTGTCTTTTTATTGGAAAAGCAACCTGGAAATTTTCCCACACAAACACGAATAGGGTACGTGACGGTACAAGGACTTCACCTAAAGAATGAACAGTTCCGTTCAAACTCTGCAGAGGTTGACGAAATTTGATTGGACTGATGATGACATTAAACGTGTTGGAATATTTGTAATGTTCCCGCCGCAATTCAGTCCCATTCTGAATGGCTATAAACCTCGACAACAAGGATGCATCTGGTATAAACGAATCTTTGTCAATTTGTGTCGAATCGTAGAAGTACAGAACGTAGTCTTCCCAGTTTTTGTTTAAGTGAGGAAATATGCGAGAAAGGCAACAAGTATTATAACCGAAGGTATGTGATACTTGCAACAGTATCATCGCAATAATAATCACTTTTAAAACTTTCTTGATGCAAACTCTTATAGAACGATTCATCTTTTTAAATTTGCGTGTTAAATTTTAATCGTATAATACTGTAACTTGTTGAAAGCTGCTAATTTGTAGTGATTGGCAACGCAAATATAATGGAAACTGGGTTTCAGTAGAATTTAATTTAGCTTGTTAAAAACTTTGAAAGTATACCGTATACGCTCAAAAGTAGTTTTCAGGTGCTGGTATTCAGAAGAGTTAACGTGAGGAACTTAAATGTCTGAAATTCGTGCAATGTTTCATAATTAATGATGTAGTAAATGATTTTCTTCTCTTAGATTTATACAACAAATTAGAATTCTATAAGTTTTGTCATAAAACGACTAAGGTGAATGACAATAGGGACTAGCTGTTTTAAATTGAGCAGTTGCAAAAGTAGGAGCAGTAGTGTGATTCCTTTCCACTTCGTCCAGTTGCGGTTGCAGGTTCGTCCAACAAATATCAAAAAGTGGCACTATCCAGTCAAAAACTCTATTAGTTTGTTGATGGACAACAAGAGTTAATTAAGTAAGCATATGGAAAAAAAGGAAAAATGCTAGAAATATCATATATGCTTTGTCGAAAACAAACACCGTTTTATCAGATAAAAAACCAATTATGAAAAGCAATCCTGGACCATCCTGTATACTGTTAAGTACTTGGTAATAACTAATTCTAAGTAGATTTTTGAAGCGATATACAGAAATGATTTAAAGTTGTCATTTAAGTTTCCATGAAATTCAGGAAGGCTTTTGCAATTAAATTTTCAATATTTAGCCAAGAAAAATAGATGATTAGAATAAAATACACAAGGTGGTTGAAGAAAATTACTTTAAAACGTGATTACAGTTCTGAACAATGTTAAGTGTATTTATTACGGGACGAATAAAAATTTGACTTGAATGCGAAGTTGCACAGTTATTAACATAAACAAAATTCTTTTACATAATATTTTATGCATTTCGTTATACGAGGAGGTTTCGCCACTTTCAACCGAATAAAACGAGGTGTGATAAGTGGAGATAAGTTGTATGTAGCGTCTAAAATATCCTTTGTTTCACTTTCCTCTAGTTTTATGTTTGCCGATGCGTCGGCGTAGAAATATCCTGTTTATTCTTGTTGTGTTCTTGTTACTTGCAGTCAGTGCTCAGGACGTTAATTAATTAATAATCAGTCAACCATTTTGGGAAAAGTATTTAATTTTTGAAAATCCGCCGTTTCTACCAAAAGCATAAAAATGCAAATGTAAAGATTCAGGCTGAAATTACATCCTGTCAATACAACAGAAAATATTTTACTGGAACATTTATGTGATCCAGCTTCCCAATAACATTAACTAGATAACAACCTCTAACTTTACACTAATTCAGAAGACGGCTACTTTGCTCCTGTTTCTACGATTACCTTTTCTGTATTGCAACATTTGTGGATTTTTTAGTTTGTTTGGAGCTTTAAATGAAGCTTCTACATATACTCTAGGAGACGTGTTACAGTGCAAATTTGTTTTTTGTTTTGCGGGTTGATCATGTTGCATAAATAAAAAATTTCTTTGGTAGAATAAAAAATACCATAGAAGAAGACTTCCTCCAAATTATCAAGTCAGGATGCTTTGTGTTTTATATGACAATCAAAATGATTTTTCAGTTCAAAAATGCTAGCCATACAACTACACCAACCCTTCCCGACACGAGAATTCCGCTGAAGACCCCTACAAACATATGTGCACGTGTAGAGGTGCTACGTGATGAACTTAATTTTTAAAAAAATTAAGGTGAAAAGCTACTATTTAGTACTAAAATACATCCCATTTTTTTAATACAGTTTATGTTAATGTGAAGCTTGATCGCATAAATGTTTCAGTAAAATATTTTCTGTTGCATCGACCGGTACTAATTTCAGCCTAAACCATTTTAATTATGTTTGATTATCATGTTCTTCTGATTTTCGAGGCAACTGAGTCTCACATAAGGGTGTACGGATATGGATCGGCTTCTTTTATACTTCTCTCATCAGCATCAAATTAGCCAAGAACAATGGCGCATTGTTCTTTTCCAGGAAGCAGTTTGGATTTATGTCTTTCAGTATTTGCACATAATGTCTTTTCATTCGCTCCGCGCTACTGACTACACAGAAATCCTGCTCACAAACTCTTGCGACAAGAGTTTTCCTGAACTACAATAACTGATAATTTTTTGACGGTGACACGATTTTGACATGAGAAGCTGGGTAGGACAGTTGGGGTAGTGCTCGAAGTCTTTCCATTACTTTCCATTACTTTACAGTAAAAGGTGTCAATTAAGTTGATAATCAACGGGTTTGTAGAGTCGATAATGTTGAACATCTTATGAGGTTGATTGATCTCCACGTCATATCCATCCTTCTATTAACTTGAACCAGTCCTGATTTTTTTACTAATTTTAATTTTTTCTGTAACGTCTATGTATACATTTACCAGGGTTGTTGTGGTTGTTGCGGATGAGAAGCCAAAGCACAAAGGTAATTATATATCCAGTGCCTCCTTTCTCACTCACAGCTTCTCCAGTAAAGTATCTATAAACTAGGTGACACTAAATGTCTAGTCGCAGTACTGGAACAATCTCGGCCAACTAAGCTCGTGTTTTCAGGCAAATCAAATTGAATGCAAGTAAAAACAAAGAAATATGACGTCTGTTTGATTACTAACATTGGTATATAAGATCACTGTAATTACAAAAGTGAAGCAACCACGGTAATAAGTTTGTCTTTAGGTCATCCCAAACCGTATTTTGTCCTAAACACTGATTCGTCAGGCACAAATATGAAAAACCCATTTACAAATATAAATGTAATGGGACTTCCTTATCAGCAATTATTTGGAAATTTTGATGGTTCCATTGAACTTGCGTGTAGCTCTACGAATTGCGTTGTTGGCAAATAAATGAATGTTCAGTTCCAACTTGGAATAAAATCTTGTACGCGATCTAAATAATTTTGAAAAATTTTTAACAACATTTTAAATGTGTACATAACTGATTTCAAAACTTTTTACTCAAATACTTATAGTCATTTACGTGAATATATCTTTGAACAGTTGACGTGCATCCCTTTCTGAATGCTTCAGCACGCCAATATAAATAAGAAAATTATTAGAAGTATTAAGCACATGACACAAAATCGCAGCTACTGTCAACTCTCTGTATGTAACGCGCATTATAACTGCAAACACATTTTCTGCAAGAGGTCCAATGTTGGACAAAAGCAAAAACGTAACAACAGGCAGAAACATTCTGACAGGTTGAACTACTTTGTCTTGAGTTGAATTAATATTTTGTTGAGATTTTCTAAGTTGCAACATTTTTCGATATGAAAGAAAATTAAAAACAAACAAAAGAAGTAGAGGCACTGGCAAATCCAGTTGTTCATGAAGAGCAAACATTGTCATATACCAAAAAATTGCCCATTCTTTCCGATTGTACAAAATGTAATTTTTTCCACTCAAACTGGGAATATCAAGGCCGGGCTCGTTATACAAATTTTCACCTATGTATATTGTTCCCACACGAGGAATATTAAGTAGCAATGAGATACATACAACCACGATAGGAATCAGTCTGACTCTGAAGGAGGTAAACCACTTCTGGCCTTTAGAGGGTATGCCAAGCCAAGGTAGCAAAATATATTTATAAAGACAGTCATGTGAAGTGCAAACGATCCGGTAATTTGAACTGCCATGTTTGACCCGTAAAATAGATACGTGGTAAGCAGACCTCCAATACTACTCCAGCCCTCTTAAAATTGAAAAGCAGTTATAATATTTCTTCCGGTTTATTTTGTTTTGCACACAATAGGCTTAATTTTTATTTACCAAATATACTTATGATGCTAGTCGCAGCAACCATAGAATCAATGCAGCAAATCGTGTCAAAGATTGCTAGAATGGAAACAAGAAAGTCAAACTTGGATCGCCCTCCTCGCAGTTTTCCCTTTCTCCTTAAAATGAGAACGATTAAAGAGTTGCGACAACTCCAAAGGTTCCTTTACATTTTAGAAATATAATGTTTTAACGAACGAAAAACTACGGCGAACGTTTGAAAAAACAATGATTAAACAACAGAATTAACTTCATACCCACAAACAGAATGCAAATCCAAAACGAGATTAAATGTCCCATGCCTGAGGTATCGGTAATTGACTCCGAGGTAAGACAACGCGTACTCCAGGTTTGACTTGACAACCGATGCAAATACTTGAATTAACCCGTGAGCAATCAATACCTCTTCCATTATCTGGCAGGTCCAGAAAAAAACAAGTAAAAATTGACAGATGTTCTACCAAAATAGAAGTTTCATTTGACATTCTCGGACGTTTGCTCTACTTGATATGCAGCTAGTGAATGGACTTAATTGAATAATACGATATTTCCTTTTATTCTTAAATAGCAATTACGGTTTTATGAGTTATCAAGAACTAAGATTTTTTGTAAAAAAACTTCTATACCTTCTGCATTGTAAGTACGTCAACGGAAATTTCCTCATTGTCTAAAAAATCAGTGTTTGGGGAAGTTCAGTTTGCGTATACCTTTACAACCATACGACATTTACAACGTAATACAGATTTTTTGCTTATAATATTTAATACAAAGTATAGTGAGAGAAAATAAAAAACGCAGAATGACAGTGACGGTTTTGAGCTAATTAGTCTTTGAGAGTTGAAAGTATTTTTTTAGTTTGCTTCCAGTTATATGCGTAAATGGAATTCACTAAAAATCTAATTATTTAATTCAATTGTGGTTTTAATGAGTCAACGAGAAATGGAGGTTCTGTATAAATTTAAAAGTATTCGTAAGTTATTTTTACCTTTATGTTGTGACGTCATTGGTATATTCCATAAAATGACAAGTAAAACTTCATTATTTTCCGCAAGCTGTACGTTTTGCGGTTTTTATTGAAGCGGTAATTTAAGTAAATTACCCCAATGACGTGTCATATAGACAAATAAAATAAATAAAATATATTTGTATCTTGTGTTTATCTATAGGGCACTGTTAGAAGTTGTAAAAACTTTTGATAGGGAATCGCACGACACACATTCAAGTTAACAAAATTTCAAGAAGATATCAATATTTCATTGCCCTCAAATTAATTTTTGCAGCTGAAAGAAGTAAATAAGAAGTGCACATTCTATTCGCTATTTCCAGACGAATTTCATCCACTTTTACTGAAAACTTTGAACCAACAAATTAAATCCGTTTGAGTTAAAATAGGGAAATGAATACAGTTAATCATTATTATAATTTCTGTTGAATGTCACTTAGTTTTTACCTGGCCGGAAACTCTTCTGTCAAGCAAATACATATGTGAAATAATTCGGGACTTGAATTTTTTTAAGTATACCTAAACATTTAAAGCCATTTAGCATACACATTCCGTATAAAGTTAATCTGTTCTATATTCTCTGGGAAGAAGAGTTGAATATACTTAGATTTCTAAGAATTACCAGCACAAGCAAAAGGAACGCCGGAAGATTCCTACACATATGTTGGAAGGTTAAACGGGTAAGCGAGAGACAAAACAAGAAAATAATACAGAAGAAGGTAAACGGATTAAAGTACATGATTAATATTATATCTCATATGTCGAAAAGTATTTTTAAGTTTATGTTTTGGTTTACACCTTTAGATTCAAATTTTGCGTAAAATTTTATATTCATAAAGCTATGTGAATTTGACACATTAATTAAAACTGTAATATATTGTTTGCAGGAAATATCTCGGAGCGAATAGGAAGTAATAAAATAATGAATAAAAACTGAACCACATACAGCCAACCTGCTTCCACGAAGGGAACAATATATTATTGTTCTCGGCTGATTGATGTTGGCGAGAGAGGTATAAAAGACGCTGATTCAGACCTGCAGATCTTATGCGAAACTGCAAATACAACAGAAAAGAAAACAAAATTAAAATGGTTCAAGCAGAAATTTCCATTTGTTCGTACACTTGCACTGAAAATATGCTACAAAAAATCTATTTGATTAAATTTTACAGTACAAGTACCTGGTTTTTTTAATTGTGGTTTTATGAGTCGACAAGAAATTGACAAAATAAGGCTTGCCTTCATTTATATTTGTAAGTTCAAGAAAACATTGACAAACATTCAGCATATACATTCCATATAAATAAAATCTGTTTTGTATTCTATCCAGAACAAAGCGCGGCTCATTAGAGTTGAAAATAAATAAACTTAGCACCTTGAACACACATGTAACTTTCTTGTTCGCTCGAACCATGATTCGAATTATTTCGAATCGAACTTTTACACTTTTCCATGTGTGGGTTTGTCACCGTAATTTTCCGTTATGTCATTAGGATGACATTCAGACTTCAATTAAATCCTTAGTATATAGTCTGCTGTAAATAGCACGGAGCGAACGGGAAATACTTATGAATAAATACTGAACGACATACCTTCTTCCTGGAAGAGAACAATACTTCATTGTTCTCGGCTGATTTGATGTTGGCGAGAGGAGTATAAAAGAAGCAGATAGAGAACCAGATGCCCTTATGTGAAACTATATACAAATAACACTAATTAGCAATCAAACAAATTAAAATGGTTCGGGCTGAAAATAACCATCCGTTACCACCCACACGCGGAAAATATTTTACAGTAACATTTATGTGATCTAGCTTCACAATAACAGTAATTAGATTTTAAAAATCAATAACTTTACATTAAATCAGAAGGCGGCTACTTAAGTCGAGTTTGTACAATTGCTTTTTCATTATGGCACACAACCGACTGCAGCTTTGGATACTTTTTCAACTTGCTTGTAACGTATAATGAAGCTTTTTATGTACTCTAAAAGACGATTCACATTGCAAATTTGGTGTTTGTTGAGCGTGTGGATCATTTTTTATAGTTAAAATTTGTTCTGGATACGAGTAAAATATACAAGTGCATACAAAAAGATTTCCCTCAAACGTAAAACAAATCATAGAGAATTCCACTATAACACTCTTGCATCTGCAATCATATACATATATATATCGACACTATTTTAAAACACAGAGTTGCTTTGGTTCGCGCTGGAAGTTTTTATATTTTACGCAGGAAAACATGCAATACATCATTAGAATCAGGAGACTTGCGCAACAATGGCATCCTGTTTGATTTCACGCACAACAAATAGATCATCATCACATTCATTTTTGCATGTAAGTATGGCCAATTTATGAGATTTTGCATATAAATTGGCCATCAGTTTGGTTGCCTACTGAAAGAAATTAAAAAGGTAAATACGGCCACCGTGCCGTGTAGACTTTTGAAATTACAAGCAATTTTAGTTCACAAATTATGTCAGAAAGACTTGTTTTATGCAGACATGTTGGTATTTGGAACTATATTTATTTGCGCTATAAATTACTTAACTTATTATATGTCATTTCAACCCTCCCGTTTTCTTAATGCCGACGTTTGGATGAAACGTAGACATAATTGATCTGTGCCTTTAATTGAGCTTAACACTGAGTTTCTTTATAATGGGTTTTAGGAATTTAACTTTTTACGGAGCTAAGTTAAGATAAAAATCTTTATTCAATTGTCTTACAAGTTTGATGATAAAATGCACATTGTTCTTCCAGCAGTGCCGTCCTATAAATAGATAATTGTACAGGTGCAAAACTACCCAAAATGGTGGGTGTGAGAAAAAACTGCGTGCAGATGTGTATTTATGTTTGTGGAAAGCGGGATTTTACTATGGTGAGATGGGGTGGTTGCAAACTCATTGGTGTCCTCTGTAACTTGTCTTTGAAAATAGCTTGTTTCAACGCATTAAGCCCATATGTCCTTTTGGTAACATCCTGCATACATTTTACAAGCATTTTGTGAGTTTCCACAACATGAACCAGAATAGCAATGCAAAGGCCCCCAAACAAAATTACAAATATTACAATTATATTGCCACTCATAGTGGCTTTCTTTGGTACAGCTCTAGTAGCAATTGGATTTGGCTTGTTTGTTGACGTAATGTAGTTAAGCTGGTGCTCAATTACTCCTGAAGTTTCCATCGCCCTAACGCCTTCCATTACGAATGGAGGAATGAGACCCACAAAATGAAAGAGGAATTCTCTTTTGAAAAAACTTTGTTTCCCAACATGAACTTCTCCTTCGAATTTCTTATTCCAAACTCGGGCCACGTCATTTGCCACCACACGTGGTAATATTAACGCAGTATTATTACAAGCCTCCACTAAATTTTCTACAGCTTCTTCCCGTTTCTCGTTGTAAAGACTTATCAGTACTGGGTCTGCTAGTCTCCACTTATGAAATACAAAATATGTCGAGTATTTTATTAATGTGGGACGTAATTTTAGTAAAACATCCTTTAAAATTGGCTCCAACCCAGGAATCAGCTTTGTGTTTTGTTGCAGTTGGTTGTGCAGCTCTAAATCTACAAGAGGGCTGCTCACAACTCTTGACAGTAACTTGCTTACTTCCATCTCAATGCGAAGCCCATCACAAAATCCCACCAACGTATCATTTTCGGTGTAAACATTTGTCATTTGTGAAGTATTATCAGCACAGAAATTGAGGAAATCTCTAAATCCATTCACTGATATAGCCTTTTTTAGAATTTCTAGACCATCATAGTCTCCCCTTGAATAGATTTGAAAATGGTCATCAATAAGCTGCGATAAGTTGTCATATGGAATTGGTTTTCTAGGGAGCACCATGTTGTACACATTACTATTTTTGTACGCATTACTGAGCACAATGGTTACTAATAAGTAACTGCCAACAATAACTCTCAGGTTTGATTCCGAGACAGCAGGTGTACTAAAAGCCCCTTGTTCGACGAGGGGCTTGCAAACCTGCTTTAATGTAGAAACCGCCTGTTCCCAGCTCCATGGTTTCCTACCTGTCTTGCTGTTGAGCCAAAGAACTCCGTGAATGAATGCAGAAAGAACTACCAAGGACAACAACGTAAATTGCCAAATGTACACATCAAATACATTTGTGAGCTCGCTGAACGCAAATCCCGAAATGGGTGCTGTTCCACAACAGACGAAGGTTGGAATATTGGCAACATCTGATAGTTTCAAAGCTGCAAATTCAAGTTCGTCAGTTTCATGCAATTGAATATAAACAGCGATTTCCGAGTAGCGAAACTTAGAGATTTGAGCATTATTCTCACAGAGCAAACGAGTAACGGAGTGAAGATACGAGTGGTTTTGAAAAAGCCACTGAAGCATTTGCACCATTACGAACGGGAATTCATCATCTAGAAAGGAGAGTTGGTGGGGTCGCCGACGGCTTTTGAAATCTTCACATTTTTTCAAGTAAAACTCAATCCGTTTACTTACATCGTATTTGGAGAATATTCCGAATACAATTCTTTCGCTTCTCGATGGACAAACGTTTTCTAAGTTTTGGCAGCTGATCATATTCCAGGGCTCTCAAGGGAGTTCCGATTGCCTGATTAGGTCGGTTTTGGAATTCTCTCCGCAGTTGAAGCAGGGTTTAATCCCAATTATTTTTGTTATTTCTGATCTCAATTGGATATCTCGGTTTTTAACGGCAACAACATTGGATAGAATCATTGTGAGATATACATCGTTTAAAATGAATTGCCGACTTTGCGCGGGACCAGGTACCAAGCGGTCGAAGTAGTTGACATTTTCAAAAATCCACTCTTTGTAACCATTATTTTTCACCCACCTTTCGTGTTCCGGTTCAAGTAGAATGTTTATATTGATTACTGGAATTGAGGACGGGACTAAGTGTTTGAAACCCTCACGACGTTCGTAGAACCCAGTAATATTCCCGGTAGGTTGATGATGCCATATGTTCCATTGCCCTAAATCTACCGTGAAAGTATTCGTGTTTGTTCCAGTAGTATGCCCAACGGGGAAAAGGGCAGCATTTACCTCGCATAGCCAGGGTTTGGATTTCATAACAAATTCGTTGTGTTTGATTGTCATGCAGAAACCTTTAAAGGTTGGTGTTACTTTGAGCGACCCGTGCAAATCTCCCCATGCAGATATGAGGCTTTGAATGTACGGACCCTCATGAAAGAAGCCGCTGCTGCAAATTGACTTTTCTTCGTATTCTTCCAATGTAATATTAAGTTGTAGCCGCTTACGAGCTCCAACCTGAATTACGCGATTATATTCGTACTTGAACTTAAAAGCCTCAAGCATGTATTCAGCTTGTGAAATATAAACGGGTAACGAAGACTGAACGATGTCCACATTTCGGTTGTTCATAACATGAACGAAGCAGTTTTGGAACGCGGACAGGTATTTTCCCAGATTTTCAACGGATGGAAACTTATTTTCACGAGCAGAAGCTTTTAAATATCGCTTTGTATCGGTGGGTAATCGCTTGAAGTTTTTGCTGCGACGAAGTAAACTCTCAAGGGAACCGAAGTATATTTCATGATCGGTTTGAGCAAGGCAATGAGTGCCGTAAAATAGCAGTAGTAACAAAATGTAACTCATTTTGTCCTCTGGTTTCTGATATTTTCAGGAAACTATTTATAATTCAGTCATAAATGGTGGTGGTAAGTAAGAAAACACGTACGACTAGAGCTTTTGCTTGTCGTTTAAAACTTTTCTGGAACAAATATTTCGTACATTCTACTTCGCTTTTGACTATCACATATATAATCAATAGTGATTAATCGAAACAATATCCGTTGAAATGCTTCCAATTCAAACTTGCTTGGAAAATCCAATTAGCTGGGAAAACCTATTAAAATCTATTCCTTGATGGTGAAATTCATGAATATCTGAATAGTTTGACCACTTTCGTGGCAAATGTACCTATTAAATTCCAAACCAAATTTCTTAGGCATCCCAAGGATTACTTCATGCCGGCTTTTAATTTGTAATAGAATAGCACCATGGGATTTATATGAAAGTGATTCGATACCAAAATTAGGTTCCTCAAAGCCATCAAAATGATAATTTGTCCATGTAAAAATAAAATGGTCTGTTAAGAAGATGTTAGTAACTCGAATTACATTAACTTAATTTGGAATTTTATTACAATTTTATTACAAATTACATAATTTGTAACTTGTAATTTCAGTTCTCCTGTTCTCCATATGTAACCTAAAATTGTATTTTGAAAGTCGTTTTTAGAAATGTAAATTCTTAAATAAATACATTTTCAGCACAATTCATCTGAATCCCCAAGAAAACGGACAAAAGCTGGCTTCCAAACGTAAAAAAACGTTCATAAATTTGGAATTCGGTCGTAAAATGCTTTCTTAGAACCAGTTAATGAAAACGAACCGTTTAATTTTCCTTTACTCTATGATAAATTAAATGAAACGTAACTTGCAATTGTAATTTAAGAGCCGAAGTTTAATCAAATCACCTATCAAGAATCCAGTGCTGGAACCAGTGGTCAGTTTATAACCTTTAAACATTCTCAATGTTACTGAAAAATCATTTAGTTTACATTTTATGAATTATTTTGCACACTTGGAATCTCATCCAAACAATCTGCACATCAAAGGGCTCATCTTCAAACTCCACCATGATTAATCTGCGTGCAAATATTGCGAAGTATTCCTAAATAGATGAATCCGATGATGAGTTTTAGTTATTTAATAATCAGAATTTAATGAGTTAGTTTATACTTTTCCTAACAATGAATAAAGAAACTAAATTAACTAAAACTAAACGGCAATATTTGCTTTTAGATGCGCTACATAATGGGGTGAATTGTGACATTTCTGACAACGTAGCCTTCCCTTTTAGGGTACTCTATAACAGTTTTCCGCACTGTTTACAGATAGGCCAGCTCCGTAGATTATTTACTTTTATCGTTTTGCCCCAAATACAGGACAATTCTGAGTTTAGCTCCTATTTTATAAGTGATGTTGAAAGCTTGGCTTAAAAATTGCGACTGATTCGGGAACGTTGTGAAAAATACATTGGATAATAAAAATGTCTATCCTCACACTGTTTTCTACTTTAGTCTGATAATTGGTTTTAATAGTTTAGCATCTTACAAGGAATACTATTCTAGTGACAAAAGAGATAACCTTAGCGAAATAGTGTTTCTCGGACAGTTTTTTATGCTGAACACAATGGTGTATTTAGTTTTTTGAAAAACGCATATTTCGAATTTCTACGTTATAACTTTTTAATTGCCAGAAACCCCTGTTTTGCTAGGTTCTAGATAGAGGTCAACCAAACTTTTGTTGATAAGTGATCAAAATTGGTGTATTATTATGTCTTAAAGCTTAATTCCATGTTCCAGTGAAAAACAAACTTTTAAAAAGTAAATACCTAGCGTAAAAGTGCAAAAATATATCAAAACTTGGCATTATAATGTCCCCATAAAGTTAACATGTAAATTAGAAAAGTGAGTTTTACAAAAAACTAAATAGACCTCTCTAATAGAATCTCTCGCGGCACTAGAATAGTATACCTTGTTAGCTTACTTATCGTAATGGCATCAGCGTTTTAACACTGGGAATCTTTATATGTTCCAGTTCCCATGTAATTTTGTCGTCCATTATAAATTACCCATTGAAGGTATTTATATATTCCAACACATAAAAGCACAAAACAGGCATAAAAGTAAAACAAAAATTTAGCAGGCCAAGCAAACGTTAATTTATTTAGGTACTATTTGCTAGTGGTATCATTATATTCTAACATTTGCCATAGAGTAAATTCTTTATTATTGTGAATTGGACAATCTAAAGGCATGACCTCTTTATTTCCTTGACAGTATGGTTTGATAAGTTAGCAAACAATGTGTGTTAAAAAATAAGAGCACGCAAAGTATTTCATTTTAGTTTACTGAAAAGCTCAATTCCTTTAAAGAAATGTATTTGTCCAAGAACTTTGTTCCATTGTTTAAACTTCATCTCAGGCTACAAAAATTTGTCGGTTTTCTTCCATTTTCACTAAAATGGATGGGTTCAGCAGGATGGAAACTTGTACCTTGCAGTAAACCGCTCAAAAATCGTCAATGGATAAAAACGGGAGCACTATCTGCTTTGATACTGATATTGTGGCTTCAGATATTACAAAATCGGAAGTCAGAAAAATCTTTTGACTTGATAGAGAGTTGTTTCTTGGCTTACTGTTTTTCTGCAATGACCTACGTCAACGCTGCATTTCTTCACCAGATTAATTCCATTTGCACACTTTTCAACTCCATTTTTCCAATATGAAAATATTCGACCCAGGAAGCTCAATAGTCGAAGAATGCCAACATCTGAAAAGCTACTTGTAATTTGCTTTCAGCTTTGTGGCCTCAAGTTATCTTGCTGGCGTGTCTACCGGAGTTCGACGTTGGCTAAACCCCTGTACATCAGCTACATTTGCATGGTCCCTATTTCCAGAATGTTTCGACGGCAGTGTACAAAACATGTGGAGTCTAAAATCTACAGCTCTTCTTATGATAAACGTTTCATCTTATTCGTGGCTTCTTGCTGATATAACCGGATTATTTGCAACACAGATTATGGCCACATCATTTCTCCATTGTGTTTGTTTTGTTAATTATGTCAAGGACTTTCGTCATGCTTTGCAATCCTTTGGAGACAAAAATCAAAAGTTGTTGCTTCACTACCGCCAACTGCAAGTTTTTGAGAAGCAATACAACTTGAATCAGAAGGACCTTTTCGTCCCTCCTCAGCTAAGTGTGGTTATGGCTTGTATGATCACAGGCATTTTTGGACTCATCCGTCTGGGACTTGCAGCTTCCATTCCAGACTTGATGATGTTTGCCATTGTTTCGAGTTTTTCGGTACAGTGTATATTGATTCAGTTTGGAATGTATGCTTGTCTCAAATCCCAGTCCAGTTTGGCGTTGCATTTTCTAAAAAAGGAGTTCATTCCCAGGTTGATGCAGAGGTACCAAAGAAACTTGGTATCAAAATATGTAGCATCATTCTACTGTCTGAAGGTTCGAATTGGAAGTGTCAATTTTGTAGACAAACTTACACCAATTGTTTTACTTAATTTTGGGATTACCCAAGTCGTCAACTTGCTTTTGATTCGTTAATCAAAAACATCCTAGATATGCACACGCTAGATTATTAATTGGATGCTGATAGGAATAATATATTTTTAGGTTTAAGTTTCAAAAAATATATTTCATTTTCTTCAATGAAAAGTTGTTGGTAAAATTTTGTAAATATGCACCTTGTTAGCTAAGAAGACTAAAAAAGTAGATAAATTTAATATAACTCACACTATTTTATTGTTGCATTAATTGTACCAGGAGTAGGTCGTATTTCACTAAATGCTTTCACAAATTCATAATCACTACAGTACATAGTAATTGCATGGATTTTGCAGTAGTAATAATATGCGTCCCAAAGCAAGTCATACAGATAATAAGTGCTTTAATACAATTAAAAACAAATTTTTGTGGAAAAATTAATGATTAAAAGAAATAAATTAAAATGGTAGAGAATCCTGTCTAGCTTATATTTGAAGTTTAAATAGGGTTCGAATTGTTGCCAATATTTGGCTATAAAATCATCAATGGATCAACATGAGCGACAACTATCAAATCATATATTTTGCACCTATTTTTCATTATTTAATTTAAATATATATTGGTAACCAACCAACAATGAAAACAGTGGCTTAATGTTTAAAATATAATCAATCCAATATCAGAAGTGTTTAAATTTGTGCCTAACAATTGTTTGTTGCTTTAATGTCATGCCATGTTTCAAAAATGTCCATCATCAAAAATCAATTTGACACAGGGACCAATTTTCTTGGGGCAACACAGTTATATATTATGACAAAACACATGATTTGTCAAGATTTTTCTAATGGCCAGCGCGAGGCCCATGTTTGGAATAGATTTCTTTATCGTATACAAACACATTTACATACAAGTTAATTTGGATATCGAATGAACATCAGTAATACACATAATATGTTTATTAATTTTGACGTTCTTTAAATTTTGAAAACCACCAACTACTTTATCTAAAGCATGACTAAACAGTTACCGGAATTTTGGTAAAAATTCCGCAATTACTTTCCGTGCTTTATCTCGGAAGGCCTTGGCTCTTATAAAATAAATTACAAAATTAGCTGCTGAATTCAATGCATTCCAGCATAAACACGCCAAATAAATTTTCGATAAACCACCCGTTCATTTATACACCATAACGAAACGCAAAAATTGTCCCAAAATGGCAAAAAAGAAGGAAACTAACAACAGGGAGAAACATTTTTGCAGGACGAATACCACACGTTTGAGACGGATGAAGGTTATTCCTCTCCTTTTTTAGCTGCCTCATCTTCCAATACGCGATTATGTTCAGAAATATTAACGTAAACAGCGGAAGAACAAAGTCCAACTGCTCATTGATCTTGAACATAGTTTCATACCAAAAATATTTCCAGCTTATTCTCAAGTACGAAATGTATTCCATGTCTCTAAGAGCTGAGATATCAATAGCTGTTCCGTAATATTTGGCTTTTGCGACGTAGGAACTTCCAATTCGTGGAATGTTTATGAGGATGGCAATAAAGAAAACAAGAAACGGGATTATTTTAACTTTCGTCCATGTGAACCATTCCCGTGAGCGAAGAGGGTAGGCCAAACCAAGATAGCTGTAGATAGTGACGAAGAAAGCCATGTACACTGACAAAGAGCGACTAAAGTAAAATACCATGTTCGATAAATGCATAAAATACGTTGCAAAGAATCCGCCTGGAATTGTCCATTGTTCTGGAAGTTTTAAAATGAAGCTAATATTTAATTTTATTAAAGAAAATATGAAAACTTCGGACAGTTTTACCTACCAAAACAAATTATCAGACTGGTTGCAGCTAAGGTCGCACTTGTACAGCAAATTAGGTCAATGACTGCAAGTATGCTTATGAGAAAATCAAACTGCTTTCCATTAGCCGATATGAGTAAAATCAATATGTTTCCAAAAACTCCGACAAATTCTAAAATGCAAAAGGACCTTTATTTTACGAATTTTATTTTAAAACTTGTACGTAGTTTATTTAATTGCAAATATTACCAATCAGTAAAATCACGAGCCACAATAAAAACGATACTAGATGACCTGTGCCTGAAGTGTCCGCCATTGACTCACCAGTAAGGAATCCGGAAGCGTCGGGGTAGTTGATGCAAATATTTTGAAAGTTTTTAGAGCAATGCTCACCTTCAAAAGCACTTTCAACTGGTATGTCAATCATGAAACACGTAAACAATGAAATATATTCCGTATGTGATTGATTTTTCATAATTTTGTTATAAAATTAATTTGTTTTCAGCTGACTGATACTGAAGAAGTTAGGTCGTTTCAGCTCTAAATAAAACACATTAAGAATGTTGGACTGGTAGCAATTTTTTTGCATGGATAGTGCACAATTCCTTCTTTTAAAGTTTGAGAACAATAAAAACAAGTTTCTTTGTATCCTACAAGGGAATCACTGTATAAGCCGTTTAACTACTTGTTTTATTGTTCTCAAACTTAAAAGAAGGAATTGTGCACTATCCATGCAAAAAAATTGCTACCATTCCAACATTCTTAATTCGTTTTTTTAGAGCTGAAACGACATAACTTCTTCAGTATCAGTCAAGCTGAAAATAAAATTAATTTTATAACAAAATTATGCAAAATCAATCACATAAGGAATATATTTCATTGTTTACGTGTTTCATGATTGACATACCAGTTGAAAGTGCTTTGAAGGTGAGCATTGCTCTAAAAACTTTCAAAATATTTGCATCAACTACCCCGACGCTTCGGATTCCTTACTGGTGAGTCAATGGCGGACACTTCAGGCACAGGTCATCTAGTATCGTTTTATTGTGGCTCGTGATTCTACTGATTGGTAATATTTGCAATTACATAAACTACATATACGTTTTAAAATATAAATTCGTAAAATAAATTTATTTTTTACATTTTAGAATTTTGTGGAGTTTTTGGAAACATAATGATACTTTTCATATCAGCTAATGGAAAGCAGTTTGATTTTCTCATAAGCATGCTTGCAGTCATTGACCTAATTTGCTGTACAAGTGCGACCTTAGCTGCAACCAGTCTGATAATTTGTTTTGGTAGGTCAAACTGTCCGAAGGTTTCAAAGTTTCTTTAATAAAATTAAATATTAGCTTCATTTTAAATCTTCCAGAACAATGGACAATTCCAGGTGGGTTCTTTGCAACGTATTTTATGCATTTATCCAACATGGTATTTTACTTTAGTCGCTCTTTGTCAGTGTACATGGCTTTCTTCGTCACTATCTACAGCTATCTTGGTTTGGCCTACCCTCTTCGCTCACGGAATGGTTCACATGGACGAAAGTTAAAATAATCCGTTTCTTGTTTCTTTATTGCCATCCTCATAAACATTCCACGAATTGGAAGTTCCTACGTCGCAAAAGCCAAATATTACGGAACAGCTATTGATATCTCCGCTCTTAGAGACATGGAATACATTTCGTACTTGAGAATAAGCTGGAAATATTTTGGTATGAAACTGTTCAAGATCAATGAGCAGTTGACTTGTTCTTCCGCTTTTTACGTTAATATTTCTGAACATTATCGCATATTGGAAGATGAGGCAGCTAAAAAAGGAGAGGAATGCCTCCATCCGTCACAAACGTGTGGTATTCGTCCGGCAAAAATGTTTCTTCCTGTTGTTAGTTTCCTTCTTTTTTGGCCATTTTGGACAATTTTGCTTCGTTATGGTGTATAATGAACGAGTGGTTTACCGAGAAATTTATTAGCGTGTTTATGCTGGAATGCATTGAATTCAGCAGCTAATTTTGTAATTTATTTTATAAGAGCCAAGGCCTTCCGAGACAAAGCACGGAAAGTCATTGCGGAAATTTTTACCAAAAAATTCCGGTAACTGTTAGAGTCATGCTTTAGATAAAAGTAGCTTGTGGTTTTCAAAATTTACAGAACGTCAAAATTATTTAACATATTATGTGTACTACTGATGTTCATTCGATATCCAAATTAACTTGTCTGTATTTAAATGTTATTTTCATACGATAAAGTAGATGTATTCCAAACATGCGCGCAGGAATCGGGGGTACGACGTACAGCACAGATTTCTGAGTTTCATTAGAAAACTTGTTAAAAATCTTGACAAATCATGTGTTTTGTTCATAATATATAAACGTTGTGCCCCAAGATAAAATTGGTCCCTGTGTTCAAAATTAATTTTTGATGGATGGACATTTTTTAAAACATGGCATCACATGAAAGCAACAAACAATTGTTAGGCACAAAATCAAACACAATTCTGATATTGGACTGTGATTATGTTTTAAACATTAAGCCACTGTTTTCACTGTTATTGGTTACCAATATGATTACGTTTAAATTAAATAATGTAGAGAATAGGTTAATAGGTGCAAAATATAGGATTTGACAGTTGTCGCTCATATTGATCCATCGATGATTTTATAACCAAATATTGACAATAAGTCGAAACCTGTTTTAACTTCAAATACTAAGCAAGACAGGATTCTCTACCATTTTAATTTATTGCCTTGAATTATTAATTTTTCCACAATAACTTTTCGTTAAATTGTATTAAAGCACTTATTATCTGTATGACTTGCATTGGGGCGCATCCTATTATTACTACTGCAAAGTCCACGCAATTATTATGTACTGTAGTGATTATGAATTTGTGAATGCATTTGGCGAAATACGATCTACTACCGGTACAATAAATGCAAAAATAAATAACGCAGTGTACAAAAATGTGAGTCTAAAATCTACAGCTCTTCTTATGATAACGTTTCTCTTATTCTTGGCTTCTTGCCGATATTACTGGATTATTTGCAACACAGATTATGCCACATCATTTTCCATTTGTGTGTTTTGTTAATTATGTCAAGGACCTTTGTCATGCTTTGCAATCCTTTGGAGACAAAAATCAAAAGTTGTTGCTACACCTACCGCCAACTGCAGTTTTGGAGAAGCAATACAACTTGAATCAGAAGACCTTTTCGTCCTCCTCAGCTAAGTGTGTAATGGCTTGTATGATCACAGGCCTTTTTTGGACTCATTCGTTCTGGGACTTGCGCGTCCATTCCAGACTGATGATGATTGCTATTGTTCGATGTTTTCGGGTCAGAGTATCTTGATTCAGTTTGAATGTATGCTTGGTCTCAAATCTCAGTTCAGTTTGGCCTTTGCATTTTCTGAGAAAGGAGTGATTCCAAGGTTCATGCAAATGTATCAAAGAAACTTGGTATCGAAATATGTAGAATCATTTACTGTTCAAGTGTCGCGATTTGGAAGTGTCAATTTTGTAGACAACTTACACCAATTGTTTTACTTAATTTTGGGATTACCCAAGTTGATTGATTCGTTGATCAAAAAACATTATAGATATGCACACGCTAGATTATTAATTCAATGCTGATGAGGATAACATATTATTTTTTGGTTTAAGTTTTTCGTAAATTATATTACAATTTTATTCACAATGATAAAAGATTTCGGTACGTCGGGAAAACAATTCTTATAATATGCACTTTGTTAGCGTAAGAAGACTAAGCAAGTAAATAAATTTATTATAACTCGTACTAT